>CAUYRH010137309.1:0-19792 GCA_963574655.1 Perodicticus potto | reverse complement strand
CAATGGGAAAGGATATTTGCATATTTTGAATCAGACAAAAGCTTGATAACTAGGATCTATAGAGAACTCAAATTAATCCACATGAAAAAAGCCAACAATCCCATATATCAATGGGTAAGAGACATGAATAGAACCTTCTCTAAAGAAAGACAAATGGCTAACAAACACATGAAAAAATGCTCATCATCCCTAATTATTACAGAAATGAAAATCAAAACCACCCTGAGGTACCATCTAACCCCAGTTATAATGGCCCACATCACAAAATCTCAAAACTGCAGATGCTGCATGGATGTGGAGAGAAGAGAACACTTTTACATTGCTGGTGGGACTGCAAACTAATACAACCTTTTTGGAAGGAAGTATGGAGAACTCTCAAAGAACTCAAGCTAGACCTCCCATTTGATCCTGCAATCCCATTACTGGGCATCTACCCAGAAGGAAGTAAATCCTTTTATCATAAGGACACTTGCACTAGACTGTTTATTGCAGCTCAATTTACAATCGCCAAAATGTAGAAACAGCCTAAATGGAATGGATTAACAAGCTGTGGTATATGTACACTATGGAATACTATTCAGCCACTGAAAAAAAATGGAGACTTTACAGCCTTTGTATTAACCTGGATGGAAGTGGAACACATTATTCTTAGTAAAGCATCACAAGAATGGAGAAGCATGAATCCCGTGTACTCAAGTTTGATATGAGGACAATTAATGACAATTAATGACATGGTGGGGGTGGGGGAAGGGGAAATCAGAGAGAGAAAGAAGGAGGGGAAAGGAAGAGCAGAGAGGAAGGAGTGAGTGGGTGGAGTCTTGGTGTGTGCCACTCCTTTTGGGGGCCAAACAAGATTGTAAGAGGGACTTTACCTAACAAATACAATCAGTGTAACCTGGTTTCTTGTAGTCTCAATGAATCCCCAACAATAAATTAAAAAAAAAAAAAGACGTCACCACACACCTATCAGAACAGCTAAAATCAAAAATAATGACAACAGAGACTGGGAGCAGTGGCCCATGCCTGTAATCCTAGCACTCTGGGAGGCTGCAAAGGGAGAATCACGTGAACTCAGTAGTTCCAGACCAGCCTAACCAAGAGCAAGACCCACCACCACCAACCCCCATCTCTACTAAAAATAGAAATATTAGCCAGGTATTGTGTTGGGCACCTATATTCTCAGCTACTGGGGAGGCTGAAGCAGGAGGATCACTTGAACCCAGGAGTTTGAGGCTGCTGTGAGCTAGGAGGACACTACGGCATCTAGCCTGGGCAAAAGAATGAGACTCTGTCTCAAAACATAAATAAATAATGGCAACATGAAAAGCTGACAGGAACGTGGAGAAACTGCACTCACACACTGCTGATGGGCACGTAAAACAGTACGATCATTATGGGAAACAGTGTGGCAGTGTCTTATAAAACTAAACACACAACTACCATACACTCCAGAACTGCACTCTGGGACATTTATCTCAGAGAAATGAAAACTCGGGTTGACAAAAATCTGTACACAAACATTTTTAACAGCTTATTTCCTGATAGACAGAAGCTAACAACCAAAATATCCCTCAACCAGCAAGTAGTTAAAGAAACTGCACAATCTATATGTGCAACCCAGATAAATACACAGCTTACATAATCTAAATGGAATTATTCTGAGCGAAGAAAAGTCAGTTCAAAAAGGCTGCATACTCTGATTCCAATAATATAACAATCTTGAAGTAACAAAGATATAGACAGAGATGGAGAACTGGTCCAAGGACAGGGCTGGGAAAGGGGAGAAGGGAGGTGAATATAGACACAAAAGGCAACACAGATCTCATGGTAACCAAATGATTCTTTATCTTGACTGCGGCGGTAGACACACACACACACGTGATAAAATCACTTACAACTAAACACACACAAATTAGTACCAATAAAACCAAGGACATTTGAGCAAGATCAGTGGATCAGATGAGTGTCAACATCTTGGTTGTGATGTTGTACTTTGGCTTTGCAAAATGTCACCACTGAAGAAGACTGGGTAAAATTACTATTTCCTACAACTGCATATGAATCTACAATTTTCCAAATATTGAAAGATTAATTTAAAAACATTAAATATATATTGACCAAATGCACTAGCCATTCCATGTCTGGGTATGTATCTCTGACCAATGAAAGCACATGTCTATATAAAAACTTGTACCCGAATATTTACCATAGTATTATTTCTTTTGCTTTATTTTTTATTTGTATATATTCATAGGGTACAAGTGCAATACTGCTACATTGATATATCACATTATTTATTGTTTACTCACTAAAGCAATATACACTGTAACCCTCAAGGGACCTCCTGTTATTCATTCCACCACCCCTCCAGGCCTCCACTGTCCACCATCCATACTCTGCTTCCACATATACAAACTGTTTATCTCCCACTTATAAGTGAGAACATGTGATGTTTGTCTTTTTGTGTCTGAGCTGTTTCATTTAAGATAGTGGTCTCCAGTTCCATCCATGTTGCTGCAAAAGATGTGATTTCATTCTTGTTTACAGCTGAATAGTATTCCACTGTAGTGCTATTGCTAATAGCCAAAAACTGGAAATGGCCCAAATGTCCATCAACAAAAGAGTAGATGAACAAATCATGGACTCCTACTTGCTATTCCCAAAAACATGGATAAATCTTAAAATGTTTATGCCAAAATAAAAGAGAGTACATACTGAATTGTACTATTATCTTTGTATAAAATGCTGATAATAGAGACAAGTCTATACTAACAAAAAGTACATCAATAATTCCCTAGGAACAGGGTTGGGGCCGGAAGGAATGGGAAGAGATGACAAAATGGGAGAAGAAAATGTGGGGGGTGTGATGGACATGTTCATTATTCTGATTGTGTTGATTGTTTTACAGACATATGTATGTATGTGCATGTAAAAACTTACCTAATTATTTGTATGTCAATTATATCTCCACGAAGCTATTAAAACAACAACAACGTGGCTTGCCTTGAATTTTCCCTGACTCACCGACCCACCCCTCATTCCCACTTTACTTTTCTTTCTAGTATCTCTTGCCCCAGTTCTTGGGGATTAGGTTATTTAGAGTAATTTCCACTTCTTCACTTGCTGAGTAGTCACTGCCTGAATTTTTCATGTTTCCTTGTCTTCCTATTAGATTCCCTCAGGAGTGTGAACCAAAGAACTGGAAATAATAGTAAGATCATCCCAACAAACTCAAGGCAGGGATGACAGAGCCCCTGTTATCTGTCCTAGAGAAGGAAACTCTGGTTCAGAGCTAGTGGATGATCTGCAGAAGCTATAAATCCAAGGCTGGGAGCCTCCGGGGTCTTCTCCTTACTCCTCACGGAATAGGGGAATACTCTGCCCCTCTCTCCACATTTCAACCTCAGCCCAGAGGTCAGGTAAACCTAATTCTGGGTCACTGCATGTGGACCACATCCAGCACAGTTCCCAGCTTCTAATTCTCTGTCCCCTTGGCTCTAACCAAAGCTACTTTTGGACAAATGTGTTCAGTTTTACGGGGAGCTCTGCTTTGGGAGTGGGGAGGATCTGGTGTGTTCTATGTACTTCTCTTTCTGTCTTGAGGGGAGCAGGGATGTGTGTGCAGCAGAATTCAAGTGCCAGAACCAGTTTGCAAATTCCTGCCTGTGCACCTCCACTGTCCTGCCACAGCCCACCTCCTCCAAAAGCCCACACCTTGACATCTACAAGGGCACTCCCCATACCTCACTTACATAATGTCAGTTGTGGGACACAGAGAGATTCCTGGGAGATGCCCAGATGGGGTCAGTGTGGCCAAACCTGCTAGCTGACTACATTAGCCCTTGTCTCCTTATTAACAGGATCCTAACTTGTAGCATACATTACTGACCTTAACAAAAGATTACTTCCAGCCTCCTTTGTAGTAAGGTCTGGCCAGTGGCAGGAGACTGTGTTCTGGCCACTGAGACCTGAGCAGGAATCCTGTGCAGGGCTTCCCAGAAGAAGGCTGCTTACAAGAGCTGCCTAAGGTAAAAGGGGTCTGTCTGGAATGCAGAGATCTTGGCTAAAGTTCCATTAGACACCGAGGACCAGATGATGAGAAAACCACGTGCAGATGAAAGCAGTGTGACAAAAGATGAAGACCAGCACGGGGATGCCAGCCTGAATGGCCCGCCCACTCTGGACACTTTGGGGGTGCAAGAGAAATAAACATCTGTCTTGCGAATTACTGTTAGTTCAAGGGTTTCTATTGCTTGTGTCTGACCCAAATCTTTCAGGAGTTTGTCTTCTCTGCGCGTTTCCATGGCACATTGATGGCCCATTTTCCTGTGGGTATTATCTCCCTTCTGCTACCAGACTATGAACTAGATAAGACAGGGGGCCGTATTTTAGTCCTCCCCAGATGCCCAGTACCTTCTTGCTCTGCACACAGCAGGTATCTATTAAATATTTTTAAATATTTGAAGGACAGAATTTCCAAGATAAAATTTAAAAGCTGTCTGGAACTGGAATGCCCTGCACTCTGCCCCTGGGGTAACCCTTGCTGCCCTGCAGATGACTCATGATGTCTGGCGCCAGAGTGTTCCTTGCTGGCAAACTGAACCAGCAGGGGACCAGATATCCAGGTTGGCTCCCCTCCTCCACCTTCCCCGACTCAGGTGACAAAACCAAGGCTTTGTTTTGGCCAAATGCTATGTCACATTTCTGACCCCTCACACCCCAACCAGAACTATAAAAATGGAGGGAGAAAAGGTCCCCATTACTCCTTTTCCATCTCCAACTTAACATTTATTTAAAATATCCAATGTTCTGGAATCTTCCTCTCTCCTTCTTGGATTTCTAGCTGGTTCCGGAACCCTCCGTCCAGCCATCTATCAGCAGCACATCTGACATCTCTCCCTCTCTGTTTGTTGCTCTCCATGTTTCTGTAAGTGAATTCATTTAATAAAAATGTTTTGGGGTGCCACCCAATTAATGCAGAACACTGTGTGAGGTGCTGAGAATATGAAGATAAAGAATTGTGATTACAAGTAGGATTTTCCCCACTAGTCGTAAACAAATAAAAACAATCTGGACAGCTCCGTGCCAGACACAGAGGTGGCCTTGAGGAAGGACCACCTGCATTTTTCCCAGGCAGTCAGGAGAGGCTTCACAAAGACCTCTGAGATTGGTCTGACTGCAGGAGGACAAGCAGGACTTCACCCGGAGGAGAGGGGAGAGGGCAAGTGTTTTGTGCAAATGTGAGTCCAGTGAGACACACCCTGGGGCTCTGGGGCTTATGCTGACCAAGGTGCCATGAGGGGGAGGTCGTCAGAGGACATCGGCCTGCCTGCACAGGGCGCAGGAAGCACCGTGAGCCATTTGACTTTCATCTGCAGGCAGTGGAGCCCCAGGTGGGCTGTGCAGTGGACACTGCAGTCCCCATGCATCTGTCCTTCCTTAGAGAATGACTCTGACAGGGGGACACAGGAGGACACAGGGGAACTCCAGGAACAGACAGCCACTGAGATGCCCAAGTGAGGACAGATGAATGAGTGGGCACTCACTTTCCGGTTAATAAGGAGACAGGAGATGTTAGAACTTGGAAACAACAGGACTTGGTGCGCCCTGAATGTGGGGTGACAGTTTGGCTTTGTGACAAAGTGTATGTTTGGTAAGCTCCAGATGGAAACCACCCTGTTATTTCCACCTTGCTTTTTTTACTATCTGTCCCAAGAGAAGAGCTGAGGACAGGAGACTTCTGCCCAAGTACAGGCTACTCTCACCTCAGGCTGAGCACAGAGGGGACACTGTCCCTACCCAAACCCAGTCTTCCCGATTTCGTGTCAGCCCTCATCCATTTCATCTTCCTTAATGCCTGACTTGGTGGCATTTTCACTGCTTCTCATTTGTATATGGTGACACATGCCAGGTGACAAGCTGCCTCTTTCCATGTGCACTTTGGAAGCAGGCAAATGGGCACTTGCTTGACGGTCCAGCACAGACTTGTCAGCTCTCTTTGAATTCCAGGTGAGGCTGCAGCTGGATTGAACACCCACCCATGAGAAGAGGGATGAGAAGTCCATCCTTCTAGTGAGCTGGGGAAGCATGGGTGTCCGGCGTACTTGTTGAACAGAGATGAGCTGGGCCATGCTGGAGCAGTTCACCGTGTGCCACATGAACTACCACTGGCCTCGAGGGGTCACGCAACAAAGGGAGTTACCTGGGTCCCCTAGTCCATGCCGGTGGCAAGAGGGAATATTTGTACTACCTGGAGAGAAAAGAGAATCTGAGGGCAAGGTGAGTCCCTCTTTGGCAGCAAAGCACAGAGAGAACACCTGTTCATGCTAAGGCAAGGTGGACATTCCTGTCCTGCTTCGTGGAGCCATAGTGAGGGATCCAGTTGTAGATTATCTTAGAAACTTACAGCCTTTTCTAGTCATCCATTTATAGGAAGCACCAGTCAAAGTATAATAATAATGAAGATACCAGACAAAGGATCAGTGGGGTCCTCTGAATCCTGCAAACCGGGCTGGCCACCCAGAGCCAAGATGAGTAGAGGCATTCTGGCTGTGCAGCTACAACACTGTTGTCAGTCCCAGGAAACCATCCAAAGAAACTGCTGCCAAGGACATCTCCCAGCTACTGTATCCTCAAGCTCCAACAAGAAGGAGTGGTTTAACTCTTCAATTCTGGTTCCTGACTCAGTCCTTTAATTGCCCTTGGATCTAGGTCTGGGTGTGGTGCTCCCAAAGCTGTGAGCCCAAGGCAGTAAGATATGTTCCCAGCATCCTAGAGAGTCAGGGCTAGAGTTGCCTTCCTTATGCTGCACCCAGACTCTTTACTTGAGACTCTTTACTTTACTGCTCTTTACTGAGTAGGAAGCTCCAACCCAGAGAAGTGATGTGACTCATTCGATGAGCTAAGAACTGTGCCCTGGCCAAGTAACACTGCTGTGGCCAAGGATGGGTAGTTCAAACATCATCTAGAAAGTGTGTTTTTGTCTATCCAGCTCTGCACTGTGAAAGGAGGCAGGGAGGGGATGCATCAGACAAATGCAAGTGTCCCAAACCCCATGCCAATAGCAAGAGCAATATGCCTCCCAGCTGATGCAAGGCAACCTCTAAGACTAGTCCTCACTGTTTTGAATTCATGTTCACAAAACACTCTTGGCCACTAGATCCCACTTTGGTAGTAAAACAGAAGTTACTTGGAAAATAATGTCCTAGAGGTAGGTCTCCCTCTATAACCTCATATTCATTGACACATCGGGCACTTGTGAGTTTGGTAAATGTGAGTCACTTTCCCCAGAGTGGGATGAGCCCTGTGTACATCCTTCCAAAGGTCTGCCTGGAGGAACCAGTGAGATGTCCCCACTTTACAACCTCTGATGACAACACGCAGCAGAGAGTTTCTCTCACCAGATGACTGTCAGCTGATCTGGGGTAGTGTTGTCTCCGATTTTTTATAACGAGTGGGCATTTATGCCTCATGCTGCACCAATGATGAGGACTCATCACACAGAAGGAGTCAGATCACAGAATCCCACTGTTCAGACAGCAGGTAGTTAGTTCATCTTGTAACACCACCAATGCTGCTTCTGTGCCCTGCCTTCCCCCAACTGAGGCCTCCTTTCTCTCCTCTTCCTGTGGTCAAGGTTCCATATGCTTTCTTACTTTTCCTTTCCTAATAAAACTCCTCTCCAAAAGAATTTCCTAAAAAATTGCCCTCTAATTGCCCTTGGAGCTAGGTGTGGCATGGCGCTCCCAGAGCTGTGAGCCCAGGGCAGTAACATGTGTTCCCAGCATCCTAGACAATCAGGGGGGCAGTATCTGAGGATCTTTCCCTCCCTCCCCTCTTTGCCATCCCATGCAGGCCCACCCCTTCCCAAGCCCAGATAGCACAGCAGCCCACAGCTGTTTGCCCTGCCTTCTCTGCAATCCAGCTCCATTATCACCTTCAGACCCTCTTCTTTTTTTTTTTTTCTTAATTCAGGATTTTATTTTCAAATTGATGTACAATCCCATAAATTAAACATTATTGTTTTATTCCATTGTTCATACATAACAACATATTACCATTTATCTTGCTTATTATTTTTCTTGAAATTTAAGTCTTCAGAGATCTTTTTTTTGTTGTTTTCTTCACAAAATCTGCCATGTAGAAGTGTTTTCAGTGAAGATCTGGTAGTGGTAAACTTTCACAGTTTTTGTATGAAAAGTTCTTCATTTCATCCTATTTTTATTTTTTTAATTAAATCATAGCTGCATACATTAGTGCAATCAAGGGGTACAATGTGCTGGCTTCATATACAATCTGAAATGTTTTCATCAAATTGTTTAGCATACCCTTCATGGCATTTTCTTAGTTGTTGTATGAAGACATTTGTATTCTGCATTTAGTAAGTTTCACCTGTACCCTTCTAAGATGTACCATAGGTGTGGTCCCGCCAATTACCCTCCCTCCACCCCAACCTTCCCCCACCCCTCCCTTCCCATATTCTTGTGCTATAGTTGGGTTATAGCCTTCATATGAAACCTTTATCTTCATAGTAGGGCTGAGTACATTGGGTACTTTTTCTTCCATTCTTGAGATACCTTGCTAAGAAGAATATGTTCCAGCTCCATCCATGTAAACATGAAAGAGGTAAGGTCTCCATCTTTCTTTAAGGCTGCATAATATTCCATGGTATACATGTACCGCAATTTATTAATCCATTTGTGGGTCGATGGGCACTTGGTCTTCTTCCATGACTTAGCAATTATGAATTAGGCTGCAATAAACAGCCTACAGATATCTTTGTTATAATGTGATTTTTGGTCTTCTGGGTATATATCTAGTAAAGGAATTATAGGATTGAATGGCAGGTCTATTTTTAGATCTCTAAGTATTCTCCAAACATTCTTCCAAAAGGAATGTATTAGTTTGCATTCCCACCAGCAGTGTAGAAGTGCTCCCTTTTCTCCACATCCATGCCAACATCTCTGGTTTGGGGATTGTGTGATGTGGGCTAATCTTACTGGAGTTAGGTGATATCTCAAAGTAGTTTTGATTTGCATTTCTCCAATAATTAAGGATGGAGAGCATTTTTTCTTGTGTCTGTAGGCCATGTGCCTGTCTGAATTCTTTTTTTTTTTTGCTTTGCACTTTGACATTTATATTAGATACTTTCTTCTACTACCTATTAATTGTTCTCTGTCTACTCATATTTTAGCTCTGTCTGATTCATTACAGAGTGATATTAATATTGCCCAGCTCTCTTTATATGCCTTTTTACTGATTTGGGGGGGTAGATGGGCTTCCTGTGTGAAACATGAAGGTAGCCTATGTGGGACTTTGTCTCCTTCCCTGGCCTGGTTCCCTAACTTCCTTATGTGTCTCCCATAGGAAATATTTCCTTCACAAACCACTTGCATGCAAGTCCTTCTCCCAGTATATATTTCTGGGGGAACCCATTCTCTGACAAACACCAAAACCCATAGATCAATCTCTACACATAATACCAATATAGTAGCTATTTAATACATGTTTGGTAAATAAAAGAATGTTTCACAATAAAATTTAGGAAATGGCAGACTAGTTCAATAAATTAGAAAGAAAACCATTTTTCTTTCATGTAGATATTTGATATCGATACATAGAACACACGAGAATTATTTGTCAGAAAATGTCTCTGAAGAGAAAAATAAAATATAAAAATTGTTGAGACCTAATTTACTATCATAAATAAGTGTTAAGTCAAAAATTGGCAAGCAGAGAAAAGTTCTAAAGTATCTGAATAGTACAACAGAAAACTAAAATTTGTCCCCTTTTAATAAATACCATAACACTGAGCATTCCCATATATTTAGTTTCCCAAATTTCCTAAATTTGAAATTTCTGGGAAATTTCTGAAAATATACCCTTTTGGCTCTCTGAATATATGGATATACACATACCACCCAGCATCCATTCTCCTCATTATGGAGTGAAACACAGCAGGGAATAAATGCAGGAGAGTTTACAGAGCTATAGTTCTCAACAGTTATACAAAACTTCCTTGGGACAGTCCCAGGCATTTTCAAAAAAAAAGGGCTGGTTATCTTTAGCTCTGGCTTGAGAGATACCCATTGGAGCATGTAGTCAAATGGACAAGAAAGAGCCACAGGTTAAGTTCAAGTTTACCTTGAAAAATATAAAAAAAAAAAATGCTTCTTTTTTTCCAAGTTTACAGAATAGACTCTAATCATCTAAAAATGGCTTCTATAGAGTTATCTGGGAAAGAAAATGCCTGAAACTCCAAAGACAATTACTAAACAATGAAGCCAGGGAAGCAGAAGTGATGAATTCTGATGTTTCTGGTTGGGAGAGAGGGCTGAGGCCTCTGTCATGACCACAAATGCCTACAGCAACCTTATTGCCCATCTCAAATAGAACAGCTTCTATGCGCAGGGCAGAGTTGTTGGGAGGTAAACCTTCTCATACAGAGCCAGAACCTAAAGTGCTACTTCTGGAACAACCCAGGAGTGCTGGTTCCAAATCTACTCTAGCCTGTCATCTTTGCCAAGCTTGAATCCTGAGTCCACACTCATACCAGGGCCCTTTTTAGGCCCTTTTCCAGGGGCTTAGAAACCAGCCTAAAGCAATAGCATCCCTATGGTGGTTACCATAATGCTTCATTCCTTCTGCTGCCAGTCTGGCCCAAGTGACAATGAGAAGTTCCTCCCCTATGCTCCATTTTGTGGCATCTTGCCGTTAAAATATTAGAAATTATCATGGTTTTACTAAAGCCTCTTACCTTCAACAGTTTTTTTCAAGAAATAGACACTATTCAAATTAGCCTAACCAAAAATAGTGAGATTATTTGGAAGGACACATGGTATTTCATGGTGCCCAAAACAGGTAATGAGAGAGGGTCTCAAGAAGGTTTAGAATGAGTGGAAGAAAACAAAAAAAGTTTCACTCTCTAGGCCCGTGGGCCTGGGCATCTGTCACCTTCTCTCTGTAGCCAACTTTTCTTGCTAGGGAAATCTCAGTGGACCCAGACCCAACTTCATATGGTTTGTCAATTCAACTGACCAAATGCTGTATGTCCATTTTCAGGTTATTTGGAGAGTGAATTTGATGGATTTATTCTGGAAAAATCAACCATTGCAGAGAGGCCAGAACCAAGCAGCACCTCCGGCAGCTTCCTCTGGTGCTGTGAAAAAGCCAGTTTCCTGGGGGTGGGAAGGAGTGAAGAGCACCTCCAGTACACTTTGCACCATGGAGACATCAAAAATGAGTCATTCTGGAAAACTATTTTTCATGGCACTGAGAATTTTATATAAACCCTAAGTTTTGTATTTTTGAAATCGTATTTATTGAAAACCTTTTAAACATTTGTGCTCAGCTTCCCTGCCTTCCTAATCAGTATGCTGTAGACAACTAAGCCTTTCTCTTATGACTCATTCATTCTTATCACCACCGTGTATTATGCATTCTGCAATACAGCGAGAGCTTCAGATCCCTCTGAGGACTCTGGGACTATTTTCGGACAACAAAAGGACACAGATTGTTATATTTGGGGGTTGTTTTTCTGTAGTCAATAGCTTCCTGTTGTACCTGTTTCTAAAAGCCCTTCTTCTCATGTTTAATTTACTGTGGTTATCATTCCTGTGGCTTTGCAAATTAAATCACCCCAGCTACTCGTTACAGTCCATTAGTTTGCAAGAAACAGCTATGCACTCAGGATCCTTAGCTAATGGAGGGTTATATAAAAATATACAAAATATTTAAGAAGGTTGAGCATTCTCAAAGCCAGCCCCTGTGGGGAACTAGAATATTGTCTAAAAACCCAGCCCAGCTTTTCTGAACCAGTTATCATGTTCTCTGAGAAGAAGGCAGAGTGGGAGTTGACAGAGTGGGTGGGATGAAACTTAATCACTAGCACAGTCATCAGCAGGTAAAAGAATTTGGAACATGGTCAAAGGTCAAAGGTAGTCCACCATAACTGAGTAATGTATGCTGTTGAATTAAAATGTGCATGTAAGTTAACTGGGGCTCTTACATGTAAGTTAACTGGGGCTCTTATTAAAATACAGACTTGGAGTCAGCAGGTTTAGGTGGGACTTTGGTATCCACATGACCAAGCTCCCAAGTGACACCCATGACAAGTGGCAGCAAGGCTGTTGGGTATGTTCAGCCATGGCCTGTCAGCATGATAACACCATTGTGCATCACATCCCTTGAATGGGCATAAGGGGTGGCTTCATGGACAGGAGCCGGGCTGCATGCACCACACAGATGCTGGACAGAGCTGCAGCACCATCAAGATGACATGAGCAGCTTCTCTGGTTACTGAATATCCCTTTGGGCCCCCTCCCAAACAGTCAGAACCCACGCTGTTAAGATGAAGTCAGGCTTACGTTTGCCATGCCAACACCAAGGGGGTGTCGGAAGAAATTATTTCACCTTCACGTCTCAAATATAGAAGTTTAGGTTTATAACATTAGTAAATCCATGGTTCTCAACCAGGGGTAATTTTGCTTTTTATGGGACATTTGGCCAGGCCTCAGACATTTTTGTTTGGTTTGGTTTGATTTTTATTTCTTTTTTAAATGATGCATAATAGATGTACAAAGTTTGGGGGTACATGTGGTAATTTAATACATTCCTATACTTTGTAAAGATCCAATCAGTGTTCTTGGGTACCGAGCACCTGAGATATTTCCCTGAGACATTTTTTTTTCTCACTGTTATGTGTACACAGTTTCCACTGGCATCTGGTGAGTAAAAGCCAGGGATGCTGTGAAGCACCTTGCAGTGTTGAGTGAGCCCTACCAGTAAAGAATCATCTGATCCAATATGTTAACAGTACAAATGTTGAGAAGGCTGTTGACAATGAGGCCCTACACGTGGCAAAAAGGGTAGACACAAGAGCAGACTCGAGCAGTCACTCTATAGCTGTCTCCTGGACATATGGTGGACACATCACTCAACAGAGCCAGATAAGAATTCTCTCTTAAGATGTCATATGTGGGCCCTGATTTAGAGAAAAACAATCTCTCTTAAATCATGAGCCATTAGGATGAGAGCTTCTCATGACCTGTAGCCACCCCCCTATACCACATACAAACAGCTAGCATGAGGACAAAGAAGAAAATTGAGAAAACAGAGCTAAAAAAATCCAGAGAAGAACATGGTACCTTGACTTGGCATGGATCCTTGGCATTTGAGTGCCAGGATCAGGTCAGGCCTGAATTGTATCCCCCTTTATTATTATTATGTATTGCTGCATAACAAATTACCTCCAAAATTTTGCAACTTAAAACAAAAATGTATTATTTCCCACAGTTTCTGAGAGGAAGGAGTCTGGGAATGGCTTAGCTGGGCAGCTTAAGTTCAGGGTCTCCCATGGAATTGTGGTCACATCGTGGGTGAAGGCTGCAGTCATCCAAAGGTTTCTCTGAGAGGGGACGATAAGGTCTCAGTTCATTGTCATACAGGTATTTCCACAAGGCTGTTTGAGTATCTTCACAATAGGACTCCCTCAGAGTGAGTGACCTGAGAGCAAGCCAGAAGTCACAGTGCCACTTCTGACCTAGCCTCTAGTCACACTCTATGCTTCCACTGTATTCTATTCATTAGGAGTGAGTCACTGAAACCAGTGCATACTCGGGGGGGCAGGAGCTAGGATCAGCACCCACAAAGCCTTCATAGACATTTAAAAGCACCACACCTCCCCTGGACTTCCAAAGTATAAGACCCCACAATTTCCATTTCTTATTAAAGTAAATTAGACTGGATTTATGCCCCTTGCTGTTACACTCACTCCTTCTCTAGCTTTGACCTTGATTCCACATTCTGATCAGTGGAGCTTTCTCCAGGGCTGAGATGCCACCTGATAGATGTGTTCCCTAGCTTGTTTTTCTGGGACAAACCCCCAGTGCTAGCTTCCTGGAGGTCAGCTGCTCCTGACCTGAGACTGTAGTAACTGACTATGCCCCAGATTTCCTGAATGACTGCCACTTACCTGGACCTTCCAAGATCTGCTTGTTGGACGTTCCTGACCCTGGGCTTCGGATATCTCTGGGCTGACTGCTTGCCTCTTGTCAGTGTCCACGTTCTCGTGTTCTACTTTCTTACCGACCTGGGTTTCCTCTCCTCACCAACAGCAAGCTGTGGATTCCCTGCCATCTTGCCATCTTCCCCATGCAATGACTATCTTCAGATTGTCCTAAAACTCTGGTCCATCTCTCCACTATAACTTATCCATGCCCATTTGATATATGAGGTATAATATTCTACAGCTCTTTTCATATAAAGTTATGTAACTTTACTTCATAATACCTCAACTTAAGAAGAAAATGACAAACCACCATGAAATTACTGATAAAATCCCACTGCTAAAGAGATACAATGCTAAAAGTTGATATCTAACAAAAAGCAAAAGCAAATATATGGCTATATGATTTTTAAGTTTACAACTCCCATGAGAAGGAACCAGAATACAACATAAAGAGAGGCCTAAATTATTGTTAAGGCTAAAGCACTGGACATTATCAAGTCCAGTGGCTTCCAATCTGGGGTCAGTGAATTTAGCAACAGTGATCATGAACTAGTTTCAATATATTTTTTTAAGAGAATGGAAATATTTGCTCAAAACAAGAACATCAGACTGACTAAAATGTTAGGGTGTTTGCTTTTGTGTGAAATTTTATGACATCTGTGTAGTACCATGTAGTACAATAATAGAGTATTGATTATCTATTAATGATCAGAAGATTTGACTAGTTATATAGGACAGCTGGTTCATACATGTTAACACGGTCATATGCTAGGAGATATCAAGCATTAAACTGCCCACATCTGATATATAAATGACCTTGAATTATAAAAGAGAGCAAGAGCAGAAGTTAATGACCACTAACAGTCAAAGGTAGTAAGATATGAATTTAAACTTCATTTCCAGGATATTGGCTATATTATTATGGCCAATAAGCCATAATTATCAAGGATTTAAAATCTACACTAACATTAAAGTGAAAAAACATTAATCATACAGACAAAATTCATGTTTTATGAGTGTTTCTTAATGAATGCGGCACATTGAAATGCTATTTTTCAATAAAACATAGGATCAATGAGGGAAAGTTAATAGAAGGAATTGTTAGTGATGAATTTCTTGAAAACCCCTATCCAGTTTAAGGTCTTTCTTCCACACAGAGGGAAACTGGTATTTTCAGAAAAAAGAAGTAAATTTCCCAGGTTTACACAAGAAAGTTGCAGAGCTAGAAACCACCTTTGGTGCAAAGAGTTTTCCTTGTAACCATGCTGTATCTTCTTCCACAACATAGAGGTGTGGTTTGTGCAGCCCCACTCTTAAGTATCCTGACTTTCCCACTCACTTATATCCAGCTACCTACTTCATTTAATATTCATAAAGGATCTCAAACTTAATAGACCTAAAACTGAACTCTTAACTCAGCCTTCAAGTTCACTCCTTTTCCATTTTCCTCACCCCATTAAATTAGCATTCCCTGAGATTCTCAAGACAGAAATTTGAGATTCCAGAATGATTTATTCCTCCCCTGCATCAGTGATGCTCCATCACTGGCAAGGCCTGACATTTCTACCCCCCAAACATATTTTGATTCCATCTGCTTCCCTCCATCTTCACTCCCACCGCAACAACTTGAGGACCTGATATCCTCTGTCCAAGACACTGCAATTGCCTCCTATCTGATTTCCATTCTTCTTCCTCCCCAACCCTGTCACTAATCTATTTTCCTCAGAGTGCTTTTGAAAATACAAATCTGAGGATACAACTTCCTTGCTTAAATATCTTTAGTAGCATCTCTTCACACCAGTATCTCTCAACATTTACACTATTAACATTCTGGACCAGATAATAATTCTTTACTGTTAGGGGTTAACTCAACACTGTAAGATGTTTTGCAGCATCTATGGTTTTCACTCATCAGACATCACTAGCAATTCAGTACACCTAATGTGAAAATACAAAAATGTCTCAGGGAAATATCTCAGGTGATGGGTATCCCCATATGCTGATTAGATCTTTACAAATTATATGAATGTATAAATTACCACGTGTACCCCCAAACTGTGTACATCTATTATGCATCAATTAAAAAATAAATAAAAATAAAAATAAACAAACAAAAATGTCTGAGGCCTAGTCAAATGTTTCTTAGAGAGCAAAATTACCATCTATTGAAAGCCATAGCTTTACGTGTTATAAACCTAAACTTCCATATTTGAAATGTGAATTAGATCTTTAACTGCTACTAACTGCAGATTTCATAAACAGTCTCATAAAATAATAGTTGGAATCCAGTCAAATGACTGAATAAGCCAATGTGGAAATTTTCTATCTCTAGGCTAAGAAAAACATGTCAACAAGGGAGCTAGTAATGAAAAATCCAATACAACTCAATTCAAAGCTGTGATTAAGATGAAAGGTGGTAAAAGCAGTCAATACCCACACTCACTAGGCAAGTGTCAAAGTAGCTCTCAGGCAGAGCACTCCCTGTTAGGAAGAAAGAGAGAAACATTTCTCGGGATGGCTTTCAGTCTTCCTGTGTTCAGCCCCTTCCTTAAATGTTCCTCTAAATTCCTCAGACATCCTTCTCTTTCTACACATGCCCTGGGTTATCTCATCCACTTCAAAGATCTCAATACCTGACTGGTGCTGATGTATCTTACTTTCATATGTTAAGCTCAGATCTCTTTCCTAATCTGTAATCATATGCCTTCAATTTCTAACTGGGCTCTCCACTTGTAGATCCTACAGATGCCTCGAATCCACACACCTGAAACAGCATTCAAGCCAAACGTGATCTTGTTTTGTTTTGTTTTGTTTTGCTTTTCTGAGACAGTCTCACTCTATAGCCCTGGGTAAAATGCCACAACATCATCATAGCTCATTGCAACCTTAGGCTCCTGGGCTGAAGCTATGCTCTTTGCCTCAGCCTCCTGAGTAGCTGGGACTACAGGCATCCACCATAATGCCCAGCTAATTTTTCTATTTTTAGTAGAGACAAGGTCTTGCTCTTGCTAAGGCTGATTTTGAACTCCTGAGCTAGAGCAATCCTCTCACCTCGACCTCCTAGAGTGCTGGGATCACAGGTGTGAGCCACTATGACCGGCCCAGAGGTGTTTTTAAATTCAAGTCACACAACTGCAAATGTGGAGTGGAGCTGTATTAGAATCATAGTAGTGACCATACAGGAGATAAGTGGAATTATAAACCCATTGCTGATGAACATCAGAGTGTGTCTGTGACCAGCTTCCATGAGGTCATGGCTTTGCAGTGCATGGGTGGCTGGCCTGATAATCAAGACCAGACCCAGAAGGGACAGGAATCATGTTCAGAAAGGTTGAAGGTATCCTTGGGTGAAAAGGTTTCTATTTCATTCATTACTGGAAAAAAGAAAAAAAAATCAGGAAATGGACCTAAAATAATAGATAAGAACAAATGGTACCTTTTGACATATTTGGTATCAAAACATAATATTATATTCCCAGTGATGGCTCCAGGAAATTAATAAGTTTGCATCCTGTGATGCAAGCTCCACTCAAGTCAGACCACCCATCCTGACCGGGAGGCAACAGGGCCCTAAGCCCCTGCTCTGATAACATGTATTTATTGCCAAGTAGACCCTGTGTTCACATTTTAGTATCTGTTGGCCTTGGCACCGGGACTATTGGGAGCTGTAAAGAGGAGCAGTGTGTCCTGACATTAACACAGCCTGAAGCAGTCTGTTCCAGATGAGGCAGCTAAGCAAAACACAGTGAGCATCAAAGAAGGCTTTGACACAGGATTTTCCTAAAAACTGGCTGAAGCAGTAACATAAGTCACTCCCAGAAGAACCCCTGTATGGTTTTCACTGGCTTCTGTAACATTCCCATAATTCCAAGGATCTATTTCATTACCAGCGGAGCTGAGATGGCAAAATACCACTAGAATCCCTTCTGAACAAAGCCTCCATTTCACTGCTGAAGAAAACTGTTCAAGAGAATTACAATGCATTTTTCATCAGTCTCCTTTAAGTTTCATATTTCCACAGCCTAGTGTAAGTAATGCATAGCCAATGTAAAATATTAGGATGCCAGTTGTGCTTCAGAGCACTACAGATTTGTACTGTGTGCAGTCTGAAAACCATTACTGCAGCTAATGCCTTATGTTAGGTTGAGGAAATTGGTTTCCAGAGAAGTTAAATGATTTGACAAGTCACCCAGCCAGTCAGAAGAAGATCAGGAATTAGCAATCAATCTTCTGCCTTTCATGCCACCTGATTTTCTTAGTATTCTTGCATATAAAGTATGCAGTCTTAGTAGAGAATCTAGGTAGAGATATCCAGGACTGGAATTTGGAAAGAAGGTAGGGTTTAGAGTTGCCCAGTTGGGAATTACTCACTTTGGGGCAAGGATGGAATCCATGTTGGTAGATCAGTAGGTCGAAACAGTTATGAGGAACAGAAGTCATGGTATAATTCCAAATAAATATCTCCCAACAAATTACGCTCGAGCTATGAAAAATGATTTCAGAAAACATGAGTTTTAGGATATAAAAAATATTTACTTTAATTACTATTTATCTGGTGCCTGCCAGGATGAAGTTCTGTGCTGTGGATACAGAGGTGAATGAAAACTTCTGACATCAAGACGATCACCACCCCCTGGGAAAACAAATGAACAATAAATTATTAGGCCACAATAAAACCACACTTAACATGTTATGAGAGCACAGAAGATAGTACTCAACTCTGCTTAGGGCAAAGTTCTTATTAACTCAGAATTTGAAAGTGGCAGTAAATAAACACAAGTTGTTTTTTGTTTTTTGTTTTCTTTTGCAGTTTTTGGCCAGGACTGGGTTTGAACCCACCACCTCCAGCATATGGGACCGGTTCCCTACACCTTTGAGCTACAGGCACCGCCCCTAAACACAAGTTTTGTTTTTTGTTAGGCAGGCTTAGGCTGGGTTTGAACCTGCTACCCCTAGTGCATAGGGCTGGTGCTCTAACCCCTAAGCTATAAGTTCCCAGCCTGAGTAGACACTTGTTATTAATGTCACATACAGCGGTAATTTCATGAGCATCTACCAAATGTTTTTGCAGCAGATGCAAAGTAGAACAGAATAATTTTCAGGCGGCATAATGGTGTCATTAGTCTCCCTCCTCTTTCTTGCTGTTCACGTTTCACTCTTCCTATCTACAGAAATGATGACTTACATAAGGGCATCATGCCTTTGAAATAAGCCTCAGCTCTAGCTAGTGCTGGAACTGCCAAATGGGAAATAGGATTGATCACTCCCATGTCTGATTCTGAAAAAGGGGTATTTTCTTTTCTTTTTAAAAAATTACATTTATTCCTGGATGGCAGTCTGTAGCCAGCTTTCTGCAGATGCTCCCATCCAGAAGGAGAGTCAAAGGACAGAAATTTAGTAAGAAAGCCAATGGTTTGGAACTGCGCCAAAAGAGAAGGTCGAAGAACGCACATCAACCCTGCTGGAGCGACCTGCGACCCCAAGGATACAAATAAAAGGTACAGAGCACATCACCAAACGGACGGGAGTCCCCTCCCCCATGAAGGCCACTTGCAGTATACACCATACCTCCATACAAAAAAGCCAGCAGAGTTCAGATGTCCTCCCACTCTACCCCATGGGAGAGACCCTCTAAAAACCAGACCTCCTTCCCCTACTAGGGTGCCGCAGCACTCTCCTGCCAGGCATAAAACTGTATAAAAACTGTATATATTCTCTACCTGCAAGTTGGAACTCCCGGCACTCCCCTCCACTCTCACCCTGAGGTCTGGAGGTCTGTCCCCC
>CAUYRH010137308.1:0-27435 GCA_963574655.1 Perodicticus potto | reverse complement strand
GCTGTGGCATCACAGCTCACAGCAACCTCCAACTCCTGGGCTCAAGCGATTCTCTTGCCTCCGCCTCCCAAGTAGCTGGGACTACAGGCGCCCGCCACAACACCTGGCTAGTTTTTGGTTGCAGTTCCTCCGGGGCTGGGTTTGAACCAGCCACCTTCGGTATATGGGGCCGGCGCCCTACCCACTGAGCCAGAGGCGCCGCCCGGGTACTTAAATTTTAATTTGAGACTTTGTATTTTTCTTACAGAGGACCTGGTAAAAGTTGATTGCCTATTCAGGGAACAAGTCATGAAAGTAGTTTTTACACACTAGAAGCCTGGATATGTGAGGGAAGGAGTTAGAGAGCCTATGTCTTGTTCCTTCAGTCTAGTGGAAAGAGGATACAGAAGCCAGAATGTTGTTTGGTACAAAAAAATTGCCTTGGGACAAGTCTTTCTGTGAAGACTGGGAAGGAGCTGTGAAGGACTGTGCTGCAACCATGTTTCAAGAATGATTCTGCAGTTGGGGGAAGGTGTCCACTATAGGGAGGTACCAGAGCCAGAGGGTGCAGCAGTCCACACGTGTGCCATCCATGCCGATTTCAGTGACGAACTTTCAGTGAAGCAAGGATGGGAAAAGTGGAAATGGTTAAGGAAGAGCATGGAAATAAGTGTTGATGTACTGAATGAATGTCTCAGATAAAGGTATTGTGCTGTAACCTTATGAGTCAGATTTTTCTAGGCGTCTTAAAACCATGGCCACCATTTACAGTATTAGTAAAACTCAGTCCCCACCTATAATATAGTAAGGGAGAATAGGAAAGTAAAGGGTACAAAGGCTGTAGGATACCATAGGTAGAGATGATCCGTCCCATCTGCCTGGAGGTGGTGAGGTAACTAAGTGGCAGGATGTGTTATATCCTAATGGTCAGCACTGAAAGTGGAAAGAGCAGTATTTTCTGGTAGAGGGAACAGATAGAGGGGAATGGGGTATTTCTGTTTACCTAGGATTTGGGGCTCTTGATGATTGTGGGAGATAATAAATTTTTGAAAAATGAAGCCTTGTTATTTTGTGTGCCAGCCTACAGATTCTGTGTTTGTAGCCATTATTAGGGCTAGAAGGTTTTGAGTTACTAAAAGCTGATTAATGTTTTAAGAGCATGGGTTCAAAGGTAAAATAAAAATTACTAGGTGACTAAAGTGGCAAATTAAATGACAAGCTCTGTATAACTAAGCTGGACTTTTAGAGTCCAGAATAAGTCTGTTCCTGTAACTCTTGAGTGCATGGAAGCTGATACATATGACTCAGGCATCTGTAAATCAAAGGCATAGCTGTTAGTCAGCAGCTTCCATTTTTGTAACAATAGAAATTTATGACACACTAGATGTCTTTTTTTCTCTTCAATATATACAATTAATATTTTGATCTTATCCCATTTTTAGTCTCTACTTAATCCTGCCCAAGTTCCCATCTTTTTTGTTTGTTTGTTTGTTTTAGTTCCCATCTTATATTTCTGTTTTAAAATAGCTTATGAGTCCTCTGGGAAGTTTAGAATTATGCTTTCATCTTATAATGGGAATTAAAATACTCTTCATGTGTTTAAAAAAATTATACCTTTCCTGAAAAATGAACCTAATAAACCTCAAACTCAGTTTCTGTCTTTATTATTTTCAAATGTTTGTTTTACGTAATTTGAACATGTGGCTATAAACTTTTTGCACTGCTTTTTTTTTTTTTTTTGAGACAAAGCCTCAAGCTATCACCCTGGATAGAGTGTTGTGGCATCACAGCTCACAGCAACCTCCAATTCCTGGGTTCAAGCAAGTCTCTTGCCTCACCTCCCAAGTAGCTGGGACTACAGGCGCCCGCCACAACGCCTAGACATTTTTTGGTTGCAGCCGTCATTGTTGCTTGGCGGGCCGGGCTGGATTCGAACCCGCCAGCTCAGGTGTACGTGGCTGGCGCCTTAGGCTGTTGAGCCACAGGTGCCGAGCCCAGATAGCTATTCTTTATATCATCTTGATACAGGACAGGCAGTGCTCCACCTTCGTGGTGTTGGTGCAGCAGAAGCCAGCTAGGGAACCAGCAGGCTGGAGGATAGGCAAGGAGGTAAGGTTCCGACCCCGACCGTAGGCTCCAATAGCCAAAGGGGCTGGACAACTGCTGGGGAGACACCAGAGCCTTGGTGTCCCCTTCCCTTTGCACTTATGACTGAATAGGGAACCCCCATTTCCTATGCCTAGGTCAATTTCATGTAAGTTTCCTAGGCCTCAATTCCATGAATGGACTGTGTCCATTCATTAATATTCATTCACCTTGCCCCAGTGGAACAGACTGTATCCATTCATTTCCTGGCCTCATATAGAAAAAACCCATGCACCTATATATACCCCTAGACAAAGAGCCCGGACGGAGAGACGAGAGAGAAACAGAGAGAGCTTTTCTCTCCCAACTTGGGTTTTCTCTCCCTACTGGGAGCTTTAGTGTTTTTGTATTCCTTTCTGTAAATAAATTTTGTCTTACACTGATCTGTGGTCCGTGGATTTATTCTTCAAATCTCCGAGACCAAGAACCTGAAACTCCGGTATCAATCTCTTGTGATTTAAGTTTTCTATAATTTCTTGTCTTCTTCCTCACTTCTCAAGGATCCTCTCCATGACCCTCATCTACTCTGAGGAGGGTCCTATCAAGTTCATGAGCAACTCTTCGAAGCCAATGTCCCTGTTGTTCTTATTTAACTTAAGGTCTCAATAGCATTTCATAGTTTCCATCAAATTTTTTTGAAAATTTCCAATTTTGGTTTCTCTGACAACACAATCCACTAGTTTTCTTGTATTTCACTGGCTGTTCCTTCTCCATTACCTCTCTAACAGCTCTTCCTCCTGGAGACTCCAAGACACTATGTCTCCTCTTCTCAATATGCACAATTTTCCTAACAATGGTTTTAAATACTTTCTCTGGTGACTAGACCTCTAGCACTGGCCTCTTCCTCAGACTCTAAAGTCATATATCGATTGCAATTAGACTTTTCCAACTGGCTCTTTATTAATAGGTATCTTCAATCTAAAATAGACAAAGCAGAACTCTTGAATTTCCTCAAAAACCTGCTCTTCCCCAGTTTTCACCATATCAGTAAAGACATCATCCACTCTGGTATTCAAGGCAAACTCTATAGCACAAGTAAATTGACCAGACCTCTAAAATATATCCCAAATCCTTCTACTTCTATCTCATCTCCATTACTGACAACTAATTCAAATCACTAACAACTCTGTCTTGGACTACTTGGGTTTTCTCTCCCTACCAGGAGCTTTAGTCTTTTTGTATTCCTTTCTGTAAATAAATTCTGTCTTACACTAATCTGTGGTCCATGGATTTAGTTTTTATAAGACTCACTTCTAGTCTCCTTCCAACAACACATGGGAAACAAATTCTTTATGCCTAAATTGCACTGTCACGCCTCTGTTCAAAGTCCCCCAATAGCCTCCCTCCACATTGATAAAACCCAAGCTCCTATTACATATCTAACCTCTATCTTATCCTTTATTCCCTGATTCCCCCCATCCCAAACTGCTGCAGGCCCTATGCCATGGCAACACAAACACTATGTCAGTTTCACCTATCTTCTTTCCAGTTTTGAACATCCAACTCATTTCCACTTCAGAACTACTCCCTCTGCTTAGAATACGCTTCCTATTATGATCTTTGTGTGGTAGGCTCTATCTTGTTATTCAAACAGCAGCTTAAAAGTCACCTTCTCAGACAGGCATTTCCTGCCTACCCAATTTGAGAGCCATTCCAATTACTATTTTAATTATCTGCTTAAAATTCAATTATTGATATTTTCCTTAAGTAAGCTCCATTGAGAACAGGGGCCTTGATGCCTTGTCCACTGCTGTATCCTCAGCGCCTAGTCCTAGAATAATGCTGAGTACATAAAAGCTCAGTAAATATTTTAAATGACTGAATAATCGAAAAGTAAGGACACTCCAAGGGTACTGATAAAACAATTTTCTAATTTCATAAATTTGTTTCAAGCACATGCACAGTAATGGCATATTTGTTTAGTGTGTCACTTAATTTTACTAAAGATTTAGGATGAGTTCCTCAAATAGTTTTTTTTTTTTTGAGACCGAGTCTCACCTTCTCGCTCTCGGTAGAGTGCCATGGCATCATAGCTTCTAGCAACCTCAAACTCGTGGGCTCAAGTGATTCTCTTGCCTCAGCCTCTGGAGTAGCTGGGATTACAGGCACCCGCCACAATGCCCAGCTATTTTTAGAGACAGGGTCTCGCTCTTGCTCAGGCTGGTCTCGAAACCGTGAACTCAGGCAATCCACCTGCCTCAGCCTCCGAGAGTGCTAGGATTACAGGTGTGAGCCAACTGCGCCAGGCCTCAAATGGATTTTTAATTATATTAAAAGCAATATTTTACTGTTTTAAATTGATGAAATAACCTACAATGTCTGGTTTACTTACACAGCTACTAGCTATTTCCAATTAAAACAGTCTTAGAATTATAAAGAATGAACTTTAAAAAAAATTTCTTATTAATATGAGGTGAGGTATAATTAGATAACACTGTTTGCATTAGTAAGCATGAACATGTTTTATTCTATAAAAGCTATGGAGAATTAAAATAGTAAGCTAGAATGTTTTGCTTATTTAGCCTATGTTATTGAAGACTAAAAAGAGAAATAAGACTTAAAATTGGAGCTTTTAAAACTTGCAACAAATTAACTAAAACTTCCTAAGAATATAATAACAAAGAAAAATAGCCAATTTTTTCTTGAGGAAAGCTGGCAAAATGGAATGGAAATAATACTGTTTTGAGCATTTAGCTGAGACATTTATAAAGTTTCTAAACTGGTTTCACTGAAATTGTTGGAAAAGATTCCATATTTTTGTCTGCCAGATAGAGAGCAAGAATAGAAAACCCAACAGAGTTCATGGGGGTGGAAGTGTGGAAGGTTCTCTCAGGCCCTCATCTGGGTATTCAGATTGTAACAACAAACTCTGTGGTTAAGCGGGTGCAGTAATTAAGCAGTGTGTTTATTATAACCTAATCTCAATGGACTTTTCTAAGATTTTTCCTCAGGCTCAGAAAGAAATAAAGTACGAGTATGACTTATAAGCACAAATAAATGAAGTTTTATAGTACTGAATACACTCACTGACAGCCTCAAGCTTCAATATGCACCAGAACCAAACATAAGAGAAAAGGAGATTCAAACTAAACTAAAAGAAAGAAAGATGTAACAGATTTCAACATTAACTAGAGAGAAAGAAAAAACAAAAGAAGAAAACAAAAAAATACTAATTTAGTGTCTCTCTGGGGAGGTATAGCTTCAGTTTATTTTTAAGGTAACCACTGAACTGGCTCTCATTTTAATAAAAAATAGTACTAATATTTATAATTAATGTTCCATAGCAGAGTACTATCTTCCTGTTCTCCTGCACCTGGGTACCACAACCACCTTGGGTGTGTCACTTTGGTTTAAAATGCCACATCCTAAATTGTGATTCTGAATTGTGTTTATCCTAACTGCTGAAATAAAAGGGATAATCACTGGTTTGGGTAGACAATGATTTTTATAAGCAGTTGAATGTCTAGTGACAGAAGAGAAGCAAGGCATTCTGCACAATTTAAGACAAAAACACTAGTCTTGTTCTCCATCAACATTGGCATGAGATGAGAGGCTGGTGCGTGATTACAAAAGCAGATTCTGACTATCTATCACCTCCTGATAAACTGAGCAGCCAGAATCTATTAGAGGGTAAAAGATTCACTAGCAGTGCCCTGACAAGAGAACTTCAAGCCTGCTCTAGTTGAGAATATAAGCAAAGTTGTACTTGCAGTGTTTTTCTCCAATGGCCACTTTCTAATGTACCAGGGTCTGGATATAAATCTCAAGAAGTCTGAGAGAAAAGGCCAAACTACAGCCAGGAGATCATGGGACTACAGAGATGAGTATGAGTTATTCTCAGACTCATAGAACTAAGAACTTAAGTTAAAGTGCTTCAACACGGGAAGGGGCCTAAGAAGGATAGAATATGAGTTCTACTATTTCTTGACCACTCTGAATGACTGAGAATACCTATTAACAGAATGGCAAGGGTTTATTTTAACTTCCCCCATGACCTAACTTCACAAGTATTATTGTAGAATTGCCATATTATTTTAGTCATCTGTATATTTTATATTGTATAATTAATATATATACTTAAGAGTAAAGGAAGGTAAACTTACAATTTTTGTAAATACTATTCTACTTGTTCCATTTCCAAAAGTCACACTTAAAACCCAAAAGGTTAAAAGGGAAACAGTAGTTTCTCATAGGTGCTCCAAATTGCTGGTCTTTTAGCATATGCCTTACATTTAAACTAAGGAAAAAGTAAGCAAACAGTAATGAAAAAATTCTTTAAAAAGTGCATAAGTTATTTTGTATCAGACCTCTGTAACACTGATGATCCAACAATGAATGAGCAAGCTACAGATGAATTGTATGATATTCAATTTTTTATTTTTTTTAAATCTTCCAGGGCTCAGTAATATAAACTTGATTACTGTGCAAATAATTTTACATTAATAAAAAGAAAACTAAAGCTAAACTTTACTCCTGATATCTTCCTTTCCCTCTAACAAAGTTGCCAGAGATGGGATCAACTTAAAAAAGCTCTACTGTATATCAAAGGATCTTAGTCAGTTCTCTAAAGGTAACAATTTCAGGTAACTAGTTCCAACTTCTACAAAGTTGTAGCCAACTGGTAAGGACAGTTTCCTAAGCTATTTTATTAAGTAGCTACTGATGGACTAAGCCACCACAGAGGCAGGCAGTATGGAGTGATCTTTCTACGCTAGCAACTGCTTAAAAGATCTGTGCCTTATGTTATCATCACAGAGCAAATCCAGGCAAAATCATGAATTTTACTTAGAAAATCCAAAACACACTAAAAAACAGAGATCAACATATTCAGTCTGTAATTATTATTCTTATTGTTATTTTTTTTAGACAGAGTCTCAAGCCACAGCCCTGGGTAGAATGTCGTGACATCATAGCTCACAGCAACCTCCAACTCTTGGGCTTAAGCAATTCTCTTGCCTCAGCCTTCCAAGTAGCTAAGACTATAGGCACCCGCCACAATGCCCGGCTATTTTCTGGTTGTAGTTGTCGTCGTTATTTGGTGGGCCCAGGCTGGATTTGAACCCGCCAGCTAAGGTGTATGTGGCTGGTGGCCCAGTTGCTTGAGCCACAGGCACCGAACCTGTCTGAAACTATTTTTGCATATAGCAGCAAAGATGATGTTTCAGGGCTCAGTGCCCGTAGCTCCATGGTTAGGGTGCCGGCCACATACACTGGGGTTGGTAGGTTTGAACCCAGCCTGGGCCTGCTAAACAATGACAACAACAACAAAAAAATAGACAAGCGTGTGGCAGGCACCTGTGGTCCCAGCTACTTGGGAGGCTGAGGCAAGAGAATCGCTTAAGCCCAAGAGTTTGAGATTGCTATGAGTTGTGACGCCATAGCACTCTACCAAGGGTGACATAGTGAACTGTCTCAAAAAAAAAAAAAAAAAAAGAGATTATTTCTCAGAAAATTTCTAGTATGTATAAACCATTCTAGTTAGTTGTGAATTAGCTTGACTAGTGGATAATACATGTAGGGGACTAGTAAAATCCTATTTAGGTGAGACTCCTGAAACCCACTATGGGTTATAGGTTCTGAGTCTTCTCACACATTCTCCCTAAAGATATAACTTTTAACTACTTCTTCATGACAGTTGCCACTTTATAAGCCCATAATTCCAGTGTGAGATATTTGAAAATCTGGGGTTGAATAGATGTTGACAAGGACTGGTCAGATGCTTTCTTCAGCTGAATCAATGGACCACGGAAAACCCCATATACACCTCAGATAGGTTCTGAAACACTACCCTTTAGATTGCAAATATAAAACACATTTGATTTAGAGAAACTATTTTAAAGCAATTTGTTGAACCAGCTAGATTTAGAAATATGATGGATGATCAGTAAATAATAACTGATCTTGGCAGACCTGAGCTGCCAGGAGAACTAAGTTTCAGGAGCCCTTCCCATAAAATTAAGTCTTCCAGAAATAACTCATCTTAGATGTTCCAGAGATTTATTAATCCTCCTCATTACTACTTTCAACTTAATTACTTACTCCCAGTCTTCAGAGTTATCTAAGAGTTAAGGCCAAAGGAAATCACCTCAACATGTCTACACCATAGAAATTTATGCCACATTGTAGGAAAGTCCAAAATGACAAATGCTAATACTCCAAAGTTCACACCACAAAAAGGAATGTTGGGTTTTTTGACAACGGACTAAGGATTTCTCAAAGAAACTCTCCCTTATTCGATTTGAATAAACACCCTGCATTAGTTTCTTCCTGCTGCTGTAAAAAATTACAAAAAATGCTTATTTAAAGTAACACAAGTTTATCCTCTTATAGTTTTGGATGTCATGAATCTGAAGTCTCACAGGACTAGGTCCTTCTGGAGCCCTGAGGGGAGAACCTATTTCCGTTTTGACCGTTTCATCTTCTGAAGGACTACTGGCCTTCCTTGGCTCCCAGTCCCTTTGTCATGTCCTTCTAACTTGCTTCCTTCATCAAATTTACTAACTCTGAACTCCTGTCTCCCTCCTCTAAGGACCCATGCAATTACACTGGGCCAGCTTGGATAATCCAGGTATATAACAGTGGCAAAGTGAAAAAGTGCAAAAAAACCCGCCATATTTCCTAATTCTTTTGATATAATTTTATGACTAATGTTACCAAGGAAGATATGCTACAAAGCACATGGAGAGAAAATTTCAGTGTTTGTCCAAAATGATTCCAATTCATAGGTCTTCTCAACCAGTAGTTCTCTTATTTTTATTTTATTTTATTTTTTTGAGACAGAACCTCAAGCTATCACCCTGGATAGGGTGCTGTGGCATCACAGCTCACAGCAACCTCCAATTCCTGGGCTTGAGCAAGTCTCCTGCCTCCGCCTCCCAAGTAGCTGGGACTACAGGCGCCCGCCACAACGCCCGGCCATTTTTTGGTTGCAGCTGTCCTTGTTGTTTGGCGGGCGCGGGCTGGATTTGAACCCGCCAGCTCAGTTGTATGTGGCTGGCGCCTTAGCCCGTTGAGCCACAGGCGCCGAGCCTCAACCAGTAGTTCTCAAAGCTGATAGTGCATCAGAAACACCCGGAAGATTTGTTAAAAAAAAATTGCTGGCCCCATCCCAGAGTTTCTGGTTCAGTAAATCCAGGTACAGCCAAGGATGCACACTTCTAAAAATTTCCCAGGCATTGCAAATAATCTTAGTCCAAAGTCTATACTTTAAGAATTACACTGCAATTCAGAAAAACTACTGAATGTATCATGAAAGCAAATGAGGAGATAATCCGTATTGGAAATAGCAAAAACCAAAACCACATGAAAACAACAAACAAGTAGAAAAAGCCAGGGAAGCAGGGGACAATCAACAAAGTGACAGTTCTCCAAACAGAATAAAACTGAGCTACTCAATCTGAATTACTCATGGTTTGGGTAAGTTATCAATTTACCCTTCACTGACTGCTCCATGAAGATTAAATGTGATGATACTTGTGAAGTCAGAGGAGAAAATGAAAGCTCAGAAAAGCCAAGGAGTCAGGTCAGGTCAGGCCTGGTGCAGGTAGATTGCTTGAGCTCAGCAGTTCAAGACCAGTCTGAGCAAGAGCAAGACCCCATCTCATATAAAAATAGAAAGTCAAGAGGATAGCTTGACCCCAAGAGCTTGAGATTGCTGTGAGCTATGAAACTACAGCACTCTATTCAGGAGGCCAGAGTGAGACTCTGTCTCAAAAAACAAACAAACAAACAAAAAGCCAAAAAACAAAAAAGAAAAAGCCAAGGGGGCATCATGAAGCAGTGGAAAAATTCTCAACTTTTACAGCAAGAGAAAACCTCTCCCAAAACATTTCAGAATGCTGAATGAAGAAATTAAGTTTTGGGGCGGCGCCTGTAGCTCAGTGAGTAGGGCGCCAGCCCCATATACCAAGGGTAGAGGGTTCAAACCCGGCCCCGGCTGAACTGCAAAACAAAAAATAGCCGGGCGTTGTGGCGCCTGTAGTCCCAGCTACTCAGGAGGCTGAGGCAGGAGAATCACATAAGCCCATGAGTTGGAGGTTGCTGTAAGCTGTGACTCCACAGCACTCTACTGAGGGTGATAAAGTGAAGACTCTGTCTCTACAAAAAATAAAAATAAAAAAATAACCATCATCAAGTGTTTGCAAAGCAGGGCATTTTATTTTAGTATAATCAAAATCTGCACAACTGAGAGAAAACAGCGCAATAATAAGAACATTCTTTTTTTCTGAGACAGACCCTCAAGCTGTCACCCTGGATAGAGTGCTGTGGCATCACAGCTCACAGCAACCTCCAATTCCTGGGCTCTTTGCCTCTGCCTCCCAAGTAGCTGGGACTACAGGCGCCCGCCACAACGCCCGGCCATTTTTTTTTTTTTTTTGGTTGCAGCCGTCATTGTTGTTTGGCGGGCCCGGGCTAGATTCGAACCCGCCAGCTCAGGTGTACGTGGCTGGCGCCTTAGCCCGCTGAGCCACAGGGGCCGAGCCAGAACATTCTTATATTTAGGAGATTTAAGATAAATACTTGGTGGAAATGCAAACTAATACAACCTTTTAGGAAGGAAGTATGGAGTATCCTCAAAGAATTCAAATTAGACCTCCCATTTGAACCTGTAATCCCATTACTAGGCATCTACCAAGAAGAAAAAAAAATCATTTTGTCAGAAGGACATTTGCACTAGATTGTTTATCACTGCAAAATGTGGAAACAACCTAAATGCCCACCAACCCAGGAATAGATTAACAAGCTGTGGTATATGTATACCATGGAATACTATTCATCCACTAATACATCTTTTGTATTAACCTGGATGGATTTGAAACACATTCTCAGCAAAGTATCACAAAAATGGAGAAGCAAGAATCCAATGTACTCAATACTAACATGAAGCCAGTAGATCATCTAATAGATGCCCACGTAACAGAAAACTTCACAACAATTCAAGATAGGGAGTAGGAGAATAAGGGAGTGGAGAAAAGGAAGGAGGGAGTATAGAGGGGGGATGGGTGTGCTCCCACTTAATGAGCACAATGTTAGGGTGTATGACATACCTCTTGGGGATGGGACATAATTATAAGAGGGACTCTAACAAATGCAAACATTGTAACCTAATCCTTTATTCTCCCAAATTAACCTGGAACAATAAAAAGAAAAAAAAGATATATACTTGGACCTAATGGCGAGTCAGGATTTTCATTACATGCATGTAACTGTTTGGTGATGAGTCTCCGGAAGGTACGGGAAGAGAAGAGACATGCAGTGCTTGCCTAAACATACCTCTAGTGTGCATGAAAGAGGGGAGGGACATCAGTGTCTTTCTAGCCATTGTTTCTTCTCTTTGTATGGAAGGATCAATAGACCCCAGAGAGTACAGCAATGACTAAAGACGTAAAGGAGACTACCAATGATTGTATCTTTTCTCTGCCACTATGATGAGCAACAGCAGAGAAAAAGACCCAAGAACCACATGAGTGTGGTCTCAATGTGCCTATTCACCATGTATGTATGTCTGGAAGATAGCCAAAAGAATTCCAATCTTAAGGACTGAGTGTAATTCTGAAAAGGCCCACAGGGCGAACTGTGATTAATGTAAGCCAGTGATGTCCAACAGAGCTTTCTGTGATGATGAGAGTATTGTATTACCTATACTGTCCAATAAGGTAGCACTAGACACATGTGGCTATTAAGCACTTGAAATCTGGTGAGTGACACTGAGGAACTAATATGTAACTGTATATAATTTTAATAAATTTAAAGTTAAATAGCCATATGTAGGTAGAGACTACCTTGGGGCAGTACAAATTTAAACTAATCCTTGAGACTCTAATCCCCTTAATAATCTGGTTTTGGCTTACAGATACAGTTCTGGCCAATAGGATAGAAGGAAAAGCTTTCCCTTGCTGGTGGGGAGTGGGGGGAGGTTCTTTTTTCTGTCCCTGGATGGTCTTAAAGAGGCAATGTCTGGAAATGCTGTGGGCATCTTGCAAGTAGCAGGGCTATAGGTCCACAGAAGAGGCTGGCGCTGCTTAATAGGGCAGAGCAGGAGGAAACACAGAACACAGACCCCAACACTGTATCATTGAGCCACCCAACCACTGTTATGGAGATAAATAATTGTTACCTATTCATTCATTCAGGTAGCTTTGCTATTTCACATATTTTTGTTTATTCAAATATTTCTTAAGCACCAACAGAAGATACAGCAACTAGCACAATAGATAAAACTCCCCGTCCATATGAATTAAATTCTTATTAAGACAGTCAAGTCAGAATTTTTGTTACTTGTGGCTAAAGAAACATTAATTTATAAAAGAAACAAAGTAAAAGCGGATGAAATAAACTTTTGCTTGGCACAGAAGTGAAATAAATCTAGGCATCTGAAGATCAGATACTAATGTCGTTGCAAAGGAAGTACTTGTAGAAAAATATATTCTAAAATGGGTCATAAATACTTAGTTAAAAATAATTTTATTGGTAGTGCCCACCGCTCAGTGGGTAGAGCGCTGACCACATACACCAAAGCTGGCAGGTTCGAACCCGGCCCAGGTCAGCTAAAACAACAATGACAACTTGCAACAAAAAAAAACAGCCAGGCGTTGTAGCGAGTGCCTATAGTCCCAGATACTTGGGAGACTGACGCAAGTGAATTGCTTGAGCCCAAGCGTTTGAGGTTGTTGTGAGTTCTAACACCACGGCACTCTACCCAGAGTGACAGCTTGAGACTCTGTCTCAAAAATAATAATAATAATAATAATTTTATTGGCATGTATTAAGGCCATGGTACTTGGAAAAATAAATAAATATGGTTTATGGTAAACAAACTTGTAGACTACCATTCAGGGACTAATGTAAAGATAATGTTATTAAGGTATAGGTACAAACATGCATTGTTTTCTAATTTCTCTTCTATTAACCTCCCTGTTTTTAACAAAATACGTATTATTTAAATTACCTAAATGTTCTCAATCCAAAGAACAGTCCAATAACACATTATGGATATCGTTAATTACATACACATAGATTCAGTCGTGTTATCAAAGTTAAATAATTGAAACCTGTCTGGTGCACCTAACGGACCAAGAGAGTATCACAGAAGAGCTTTTCCACTATATCGCGTTATACACACTTCACCCATATTTAAAATTAAAAAAGAACAAACTATTGTTCTCAGTTCTTGCCAACTTTCTGCTCAAAAAAAAAAAAATAATAATAATATTCATGGGACAAGATTCTGAAATCATGGCAACACCCATGGCATAGTTGTTTTGAATCCTCCTGAATTCATCCATACAAACAGACTGAGCAATCCAAACTGCAAAACTGAAAATTTGCTTTCATAACAAAGCAATATGATACAGTAGCTTTATGAAACCCAAAACACAAACTAATGACTGTAAAAGAGTCATGTGGAATTGCCATTTGTGTGAGAAGCAGCAGAGGAAAGCCATAATAATCTTTGAAGCATATTCTTTTTAAAGAAGTAGAAAACAGACTGTCCTCTTAGCACAGCCGGCAGCACGTCAGTCTCATAATCTGAAGGTCCTAAGAAGTAGAAAATAAATACATATCTAAATTTAACTTAAAATTTAGCCATGTGTAATGTCAGTGCAAATAACTGTAATGAGGTAACAAAGGGCTGAAAAGACACGTACCTCTACACATGGCAAAGTTCATACATGTAGTGTATGCATGTAATGATATATGCAATACAATGTAATCCTCCAGGATTGGGGTGAATGGGTGAATTTCTTTTGACTTTAAGTATTATAAAGGAACAACAAACATATTTATAAGTGCTGAAAATAGTTCACCTTAGAGCTGAACTATCATACTAAATAACTCAGGCATATTAAAAATATAGTAATAAGCCTAAGCAAGACCCTGTCTCTTAGAAAACAAAGAAAAAGAAGAAGAAAAATTAGCTGGACATGGTGGCACAAGCCTGTAGTCCCAGTTACTTGAGGCGGTGAGGTGAGAGGGAAGATCTCTTGAGCCTAGGAATTCAAGGCTACAGTGAGCTCTGCCTATGCTAATGAACATGGCCTGAGTAACAGAGCAAGACCCTTTTTATTCAAAGAAAAGAAAAAAAAAAGAAAAATATATAGTAATAAATGTAAATGATCAAATTTCTTTATAAAAATTCATTTAAGCATGAATTAAAACCCAAATTCAATAACATACTGCTTGCAAAAGACAGACTGTAGTATTGGACTAAAATAAAGTGTCGGGAGAAAAATAATATCTAATAAGATGGAGTGTATATAGCAAAGTAAGTAAATGAAAACAAAGGAAATATATAAAAGCAAGGCAGGACATAAAGCACTGTTTCTCAAAATATAGTTCAGGGTCCACTGGTACTGCCCAATCATTCATCAAGTGGTCAACAGATGGTACAATGATTTCTAAGGAAAATCAACAAAATAATATTTTCAAATAATCTGAATTATGGTATTAATAACTTTTCACAGAAATAGCAACAGGAACTGCTATAATTCAGTCAATTCGGTGGTTCCCAAGCTTATTGAATCCAACACCACCTGCTGAGAAATGTCTCCTAACCAGGTGTGGTGGCTTACATCTGTAATCCTAGCACTCTGGGAAGCCCAGGCAGATGTATCCCTTGAGCTCAGAAGTTGGAGACCAACCTGAGCAAGAGCAAGACCCCATCTCTACTAAAAATAGAAAAAGGAGCTGGGCATTGTGGTAGGCACTTGTAGTCCCAGCTACTCAGAAGGCAGAGTCAAGAGGATCGTTTGAGACCAAGTTGGAGATTGCTCTAAGCTATGATGCCATAGCACTCTACCCAGGTTGACAGAGTGAGACTGCTCAAAAAAAAAAAAAAAAAAAAAAAAGATAAAGGTCCCCTTATTATATTGAAATTATATTAATTGACACAAATATCCATGTAATTTAAAAAAATCATTACAATGCTATAATATGAAAAAACAAAAAAGATTAATCATATAAAACACAATTTTTTTTTTTAAACAGTCTCACTAAGTGGCCCTTGGTAGAGTGCCATGGCATCACAGTTCACAGCAATCTCAAACTCTTGGGCTTAAGTGATCCTCTTGCCTCAGCCTCCCGAGTAGCTGGGACTATAGGCACCTGGCACAATGCCTAGCTATTTTTTGGTTCAGTTGTCATTGTTGTTCAGCAGACCCAGGCCAGGCTTGACACATTGCACCAACCACTGATGCATGAGGCTGCACCCTACTTACTCGCTGAGCTATGGGTGCCACGCCAACTTAATTTATGTAACTTTTTTTTTTTTTTTTGAGACAGAGTCTCACTTTGTCACCCTCGGTAGAGTGCCGTGACATCACAGCTCACAGCAACCTCAAACTATTGGGCTTAAGTCAGTGGTTCTCAACCTTCCTAATGCCGCAATGTATTTTCATTGTTACAAAGGGGTCATGACCCACAGGTTTGAGAACTGCTAGCTTAAGGGATTCTCTTGCCTCAGCCTCCCAAGTAGCTGGGACTACAGCCACCTGCCACAACATCCAGCTATTTTTTGGTTGTGGTTGTCATTGTTGTTTGGCAGGCCTGGGCTGGATTCGAACCCTCCAGCTCTGGTGTATGTGGCTGGCTCCCTAGCCACTGAACTACAGGCACCAAGCCTTTAAAATACTATTTAATATATAAAAATTTGAGCATCATACACTAGGAAATATCATGATACAGTAAGATGCCTGCACTAATATGAAGAAATCATCACAAACATGACAGCTACAAATGCAGGCTGAAGCAGGTGTATTGAACAATGACTAAAATATCATGAGGAGCACAGTTGTAGGTGATGCATTTTTCCAAAATGGCAAACTCTTGGTAAAGCTCTAAATGAAAGGATACTCACTCTCTGACTTACATTCAGTTAACATACATAGAAAATGCGATCAATCATGTAAAACACATTTGAGACAGAGACACATTCTACCTGTCGCCCTGGGTAGATGCCATGGTATTAAAGCTCACAGCGGGCAGTGCCTGTGGCTCAAGGAGTAGGGCGTTGGCCCCATATACCAGACGTGGTGGGTTCAAATCCAGCCCTGGCCAAAAACTACAAAAAAAAAAGCTCACAGCAACCTCCAACTCCTGGGCTCAAGCGATTCTCCTGCCTCTGCCTCCCAAGTAGCTGGGACTACAGGCGCCCACCACAACACCCAGCTATTTTTTGGTTGCAGCCGTCGTTGTTTGGTGGGCCCCGGCTGGATTTGAACCTGCCAGCTCAGGTGTATGTGGCTGGCGCCTTAGCCGCAAAACACATTTTGTAAATAACATATTTTGGAGTTGGGTAGTTAAAAGAGCTTCAAAAACACCATATAAAACATAATTCACTGTATAGCATTTTCCTGCACACTGCAACACATGTAGCAAGCCTAGATCCTCTATTCTGTTGACAAGCAAAAATGCTCTCAGAAATTTCAAAAATGCCTCCCAGAGAATGGTTACTACCCCAGCTGACAACTACTGAGCTTAATGGATGTATAAGATAAAGCTAGGCTATTTGGGGGAGTGCCTGTGGCTCAGTGGGTAGGGCACCAGCCCCATATACCTAGGGTGGTGGGTTCAAACCTGCCCCAGTCAAAATACAACTAAAAAATAGCTGGGCATTGTGGCGGGCACCAGTAGTCCAGCTACTCGGGAGGCTGAGGCAAGAGAATCTCCTAAGCCCAGGAGTTGGAGGTTGCTGTGTGCAGTGTGACACCATGGCATTCTACTGAGGGCGATAAAGGGAGACTCTGTCTCTACAAAAAAAAAAAAAAAACCTAGGATATTTTTAATCATTTGCATGCTACTATTTAAGTTAGCTTTTTTTTTTTTTCAGACAGTCTCTTGCTTTGTCCCCCCCAATAGAGTACCGTGATGCCATAGCTCACAGCAACCTCAAACTCTTCGGCTCATGTGATTCTCTTGCATCAGCCTCCCAAGTAGCTAGGACTACAGGTGCCCACAACAAGCTATTTTAGAGATGGGGTCTCAGTGTGGCTCAGTCCAGTCTTGAACTCATGAGCACAGGCAACCCCTGTTGGTCTCCCAGAGTGCTAGGATTACAGGTACGAACCATGGAGCCCAGCCAGGTTTTTTTTTTTTTTTTTTTTTTGAGACAGTCTCAGTCTGTTGCCCAGGCTATTGTGCTATGGCATCAGCCTACTCACTGCAACCTCAAACTCCTGGATTCAAGCAATCCACCTGCATAGCTGGGAGTACAGGTGCCCGCCACAATGCTCAGCTAATTTTTCTATTTTTTTAGTAGAGACAGGGTCTCACTCTTGCTCCTAAATTAGTATTTTTGCTACTGTTCAGTATTACTTTGTAGCTGCTGCAATACATTTTAATGGATCAACATAGAAGTGGTTATGAAAATAGAAACAAATACTAGATCTAAGCATATTTACAACATGATTACATGACTCAAGTACAAACAAGAATGGGAAAATATATGTTCTGGAATGAAAGAATTTTGAATGGAATTTTAAATATGCAGCCAAGAGTCCAAAATAGAAATATCTGAAAATTAGATTTTACTGGACCAGCAAACTACTCACCATCAGCACGTTGTCCAAAATAAAAATGTGTCTGACAGTGACAGAAAGCACCTGAAGCTTTTATACTGTTTTTCAACAAATGTAAACAAAAATGCTTACCTAGTTTACTCTAAAGGACATACATTGTAAAATAAACTTTCCATTTTAAATTATTGTATATTGGCAACAAAGAAAAAAATATAGCTGCAGATTCAGTATAAAAGCCAAGTAAAAATATAAAGAAAAACAGATGCAAAGACAAATGCAAAACTAAAGATGGGAAGATTTGGAAGCAGGATCTCAAAGAAGTATTTGTACACGAATGTTCATAGCGAAAGGTGGAAGCAACCATGTCCTTAGATAAATGAATGGATAAACAAAATGTGGCATATCTATACAATCAAGTATTAGTCTTTAAAATAAAAGAAATTCTGACACATGCCACATGGACGAACCACGAAGATACTATATTAAGTGGAGGAAGCCAATCAAAAATAGAGTATTGTATGATTACATTTATGAGATACCAGGAATAGGCACATTCACAGAGACAGATAGAAGGGTGGTAGCCAGGCGCTGTAAGGGAGTTAGTGTTTAATGGTACAGTTTCAGTTTAAAAAGATCAAATTTTTTTTTTACAGTCTCACTATGTTGCTCTCAGTAAAGTGCTCTGGCGTCATAGCTCACAGCAACTTCCAACTCCTGGACTGAAGTGATCCTCCTGCCTCAGCCTCCCGAGTAGCTGAGACTATAGGAACCCACCACAACGCCCAGCTATTTTTAGAGATGGGGTCTCGCTCTTGCTCAGGCTGATCTTGAACTCCTGAGTTCAAGCAACCTACCAGTCTAGGCACCGGGGCTCATGCCTGGAATCCTAGCACTCTGGGAGGCAGAGGTGGGTAGACTGCTTGAGCTCACAAGTTTAAGGCCAGCCTGAGCAGAGTAAGACCCCATATCTACTAAAAATAGAAAAACTGAGGAAAGAGGATTGCTTTAGCCAAAGTTGGAGGTTGCTGTGAACTATGACGCCACCGCACTCTACCCTGGGCAAAAGCTTAAGACTCTGTCTCCAAAAAAAAAAAATGAAGAGAAAAGAAGAAAAATTTTTGGAGAAGATGGTGTTGAGGTTGCACAACAATATGAATGTATATAATGTCACAGAACTGTACACTTAAAATGACTAAAATGGCAACTCTTGTTGGGTATACATTTTACCAAACTTTTTCTTTTTTTTTTTATTTTTCTTTTTATTTTTGAGACAGAGCCTCAAGCTGTCACCCTGGATAGAGTGCTGTGGCATCACAGCTCACAGCAACCTCCAATTCCTGGGCTCAAGCGAGTCTCTTGCCTCCGCCTCCCAAGCAGCTGGGACCACAGGCGCCCGCCACAACGCCCGGCCATTTTTTTTTTGGTTGCAGCCGTCATGTTGTTTGGCGGGCTTGGGCTGGATTCGAACCCGCCAGCTCAGGTGTACGTGGCTGGCGCTTTAGCCCGTTGAGCCACAGGCGCCGAGCCTTATTTTGACGTTTTATGGCTGGCTTTGGGAACAAAGGGTCCTGGTTTCTCTGCTCCATCTTGGAGAAGAGGGAGTCTAGCCGCTTCTGTCTAGAGCCTCAGGGAGAATGGACAGAAGAACTGGGCCGGCAGGAGGGCAGAGAAAAACGTTTGCTTCGGAGGCTGCGTCCGAGACCTTCATTCTGGGAACCGGTGCCCTGAATCCCAGCATTCGGAGAGGTTTTGTGGGACAGCTGGTCTTCAGAGCTTGAGGGTAGGGAACTTAAGGAGACAAGTGCAAGTCCAGGTGAAGACCACAGTTGGGCAGCGGTAGAAAGGGGTACTTATGATCTGGAGCAGTGGCCTGAGATGGAAATGCCACTAGCAGACATCTACTAGCTACCCCCTTAGGGGATCTAAGGAGCATGGTGATTTCCATCTACTAGCTACCCCATTAGGGGATGTAAGGAGCACACAGATTTTCATCTACTAGCTACCGTCTTAGGGGATGTAAGGAGCATGATGATTTGGGGGCCTGATGCATTTTGTGTCATAATAAAATTTAGTCGCCAGTACTAGTTATTTAGTAATCATTCTGAATTTCTACATTTGACTTGTTTATTAAATAATAATAGCATTGGTGACTAAATTATATCAAGGAGTATGAGAGATAGTATTAACTAGGAGAGCAAGTTATACGGGCTTTTGAAAACAGGACAAAAATTCCTGAGTCTTTGATCTGAGAATTGACCTGAATCTAGAGGGTAGTTGTGGGAGCATGTAGGGAACAAATGCTGGAGGCACCGAGGCAGAGAGGTTGGCCCACCCAGAGGTGCACAGGCTGGACCTCAGCGAATGGCACCGTAGCTGGGACCCTGTCATAGTAATTAAAGACAGAAAAGGAAACAAAGGGAAAGGGCTGTAGAAGGTAAAAATAATGTCGAGGATAGTTCTAGGGAGTAATAATTCATATGTTTTCCTAACCCATAAAAATTATAATAAAGAAACAGGCAAAAGCTTTCAACTTAAAACTAAAATAGTGATTCTTTAAAAATAAGTTCAGAAGGGAAGGTGAATTTGTTTTGTGGTACTGTTGGATTTAGTATAATGGAGATCTTTACAAATTACATGAGATCATGTGTGCCAAACACCTATTAAGGAGAAAGGTGTTAAGATTCAGAAAATAGCTCAATGCCTGTAGCTCAAGCAGCTAAGGCACCAGCCACATATACCAGAGCTGGTAGCTTTGAATCCACCTGCCAAACAGCAATGACAACTACAACCAAAAAGTAGCTGGGCATCGTGGCGGGCACCTGTAGGCCTAGCTACTGGGGAGGCTGAGGCAAGAAGAGAATTGCTGAAGCCCAAGAGTTGGAGGTTTCTGTGAGCTGTGATGCCACAGCATTCTACCAACAGCAACACAGTGAGACTCTGTCTCAAAAAACACAAATAAAAACCTTATGGTGTCTAAATTAACAATCTTGGTGCCCGTAGCACAGTGGTTATGGCACCAGCCACATACACCAAGGCTGGTGGGTTTGAACCCGGCCTGGGCCAGCTAAACAATGACAACTACAACAAAAAATAGCCGGGCTTCGTGGTGGGTACCTGTAGTCCCAGCTACTTGGGAGGCTGAGGCAAGAGAATCACATAAGCTCAAGAGGTGGAGGTTGCTGGGAGCTGTGAGGCCATAGCACTCTACCGAGGGCAACATAATGAGACTATATCAAAAAAAAAAAAAAAATTCAGAAAATGGTGAAAGTCTCTGCTGCTGAAAAATGTCCCAGTGGACTGAGAGAAAAACACTGAGTTTAACTAACGAGGTGAACTTGGTGACTTGGGGAAGCAGAATATGAATGAAAAGACCCAGAGAGGCTCTCAGTGTAGATACCCACATTGGAAGGATAGTGAACAAAGTAACTACAAGGTAATGGTAGTGATGAACATCTTAAATAGTATAATTTAATAATTGGAAAGGTAAGACATGTGCCTACCTGTACTTTCTGAAATATTTAGCAATAATCTAAATATGAAATTTGAGGCCTTTATGAAATTCCAGTTTTGCACACATCATGAGACTCGCATACCCAGAAAACACAAACAGAGGGTGCGAGAAAACGCACGCACAGTTTAAGAGTTGTAATCTGTGTATAACTTTTCAAAATTGAATTGCAGGTCCTGTTACTCGTCATGCTATGCGCATCCATTTTAGCTGCAATTCATACACTTTCAGGGGATAATCGATAATCAATTTTACTTCCAGTAAGATCTCTTAAAATGTGTATGCATATTTTTTGCACCCTCTGTATAAATGTGACATCTGATATCTTTCTATGCATTTATCTCGTACTATGAAACTTTGGTAAATTAATTTATCAATTCTAGGAGTCTTTTGGTGGAGTCCTTAGGGTTTTCTGGGGATAAGATCATGTCTTCGGTGGACAGGGATAGTTTGACCCCTCTTTCCTGATTCGGACACCTTTATTTCTTTCTTTTACCTGAGTGCTCTGCCTAGGACATCTAGTGTTATGTTCAATAGAAGTGGTGACAGTGGGAACCCTTATTCCAGTTCTTAGGCTGAATGCTTTCAACATTTCTCTATTCAGTATGATATTACTGTGGGTTTGTCATATATGGCTTTTACAATTTTGAATTATGTTCCTTCCATGCCTGATTTGTTGAGGATTTTTGTCAAGAAAGGATGCTGGATTTTATAGACTACTATAACCATATCTGTTGAGATGATTACTGGTCAAATCAGTAGCCTTTCTATATTCTAATAGCAGTCAGGCTGAGAGTCAAATTAAGGACTCAATACCATTTACAATAGCTAAAAAGAAAATAAAATACTTAGGGATATACTTAAACCAAGGAGCTGAAAGATCTCTCTAAGGAGAACTATAAAACGCTAATGGCAGAAATCCTGATGGAAGCAAATGGAAAAATATACGATGCTCTGAATCAGAAGAATCAGCATTATTAAAATGTCCATTCTGCCCAAAATGATTTATAAATGCAATGTAATCCTTATCAAAATACCAAAGTCATATATCATAGATATAGAAAATATAATTTATGCTTCATTTGGAACCAAAAAAGAGCCTGAAAAGTCAAAGCAATCTTAAGCAAAAAGAACAAATCTGGGGGCATCATATTACCTGACTTCAAATTATACTTCAAGGTTATAGTACTCAAAACATGGCATATGAGTTATCATTTGATCCAGCAAACTCACTACTGGGTATCTACCCAATGGAAAAGAGTCATTTTATCAAAAAGACACCTGCACCCAAATGCTAATTGAGGCACAACTCATAATGCAAAGATGTGGAATCAACCCAAGTGCCCATTAATTCATGAACAGGATACACCTACACATACCATGGAGTAGAACTCAGCCATAGAAAGGAAGGCAATATTGTCTTTTGCAGCAACTTACATGGCATGGGAGACCACTTTCCCGAGTGAAGTATCTCAGGAATGGAAAACCAAACACCATATGTACTCTCTAATAATTAGGAGCTAAAAAATGGGCACACACAGGCATAGAGAGATGTAAAGGGCCAAGAAGGGGGGAGGTGGTAGGAGGAGGTGAAAAATAAAACGTTACCCGTTGGGTACAATGAACACTATTCTGGTCACAGGCCCAGTAAAAGCCCTGACTTAAGCATTACAGGTATCAATCAATGTAACAAAAACTTTTGTACCCTCTAATATTTTGAAATAAATAAGTATGTAAAAGTCATATCAAGTCAAAAAAGGAGGAAAGGATAAATATAATATCAAAAGATACATATCTGGGTTATAAAACTATTGCAATGAAGTCATCATTATGAAATTCCGGACAATGCGTGTCGCTACCGATGGGAGATAGAGAATTTGTTTTTGTGCTGGACACATAGGTGGGGCTACTGGGTGGAAGGGAAAGCCTTATTGTTTGTTTTTTTTTTAATCTGGATAGTAGTTGCAAGGCCATTAGCCTTACAATCATTTTTTATGGTATACATTTGTTTATGTGATTTTCAACATTTTTTATTACAGTGTACAATAAAATCTTTATGTGTTTCTGCCAAAAAAAAAACCCACAGGAGAACAACAAAAAAAACTTCCTATTTTATTCTTATGTGGTTAGAGTCTTAATTTTAGAAGCCAACCGGTAAAATGTTACTGGCTAATTACAGAGCCAATTGCATCTACAGATGTTTTATAATATTACATTATACTACATATTTTATTTTTATTTCACCCCATTTAATAGTCAGAGGTGGTCCAATGTATCCATTTTCAAAATTACTTGTCTGCCCAAGACACCCTGTAGGCTGAGCATTAGACGGTGATGGCCTCCAAGTGAGCTCAAGACTGCAGGAGTCAACCCTAAGGGCCTGCAGTGAGAGCTCCACGTCTTCACATCAGGAGATGAAACCTCATCAGAGGAAAGCTAGTTTAGAAACTAGTAACTACAAGGGAGAGATTTGTCCACATAATTCTAAAATACTTACCTGTGCCCCATTACTATTTCAATGCTGTAGCTTATGACCTCATATATCCAGATAATAACAAACAAGGCACCAATTAGAAATTTGTTTTAACTGGTTCTTGCTTATACTGATAATGCTCCCAACAGTTACCCTGGGACTACGCAGAAGATGTTAGCACCTCTGCGCCATCAGAAAAAGAGAAATTACATCCAGGAGAGTTGCAGTTTTGCAAGAACTTTGTATACAAATCTTTTGGCAATGAATAGTTTTGATTAATCTTACATAAATACACCATTATTCAACTACATCTACATAAAATAATAGCACAAATATATACTATCGTGAACATTCCATAAAGCTGCTTAATAGTATTTAAGACCTGTGTGATAGCTCTGATTTTCTTTCTTTCTTTTCTTTCTTTCTTTCTTTCTTTCTTTTTTTTTTTTTGAGACAGAGTCTCTCTCTGTCACCCTGGACAAAGTACTATGGCATCATAGCTCACTGCAACCTCAAATTCTTGGGCTCAAGCGATCCTCTTGCCTTAGCCTACCATGCAGCTGAGACTACAAGCACTTGCCACAATGCCAGGCTAATTTTTCTATTTTTAGTAGAGAAGAGGTCTCAGTCTTGCTCCAGCTGGTCTCAAACTCCTGAGCTCAAGTAGTCAACCCTCCTTGGCCTCCCAGAATGCTAGGGTTACAGACATGAGCCAACAAGACCGGCCTCTTGATTTTCCTTCTTTTACTGGCTATCAGTGGGAAAACATCCTTAAAAAGAAGTCAGTGTGCTTTCATCTGCAGATGTGCCAAGAATTCAGGAGATCGTCACATATTCTCTTAATAACTATGGGTCTGTGAGCTAGGTGATATCAAATGAGCAATCTCTCTCTTCAGCACTTTAATTTATTCCTCCTTAGAATGGAACAAATACCAGTCATGTCTGCATTCATCAAGGACATCATTGATCACAATTAATCCGGTACCCATTGGATGTGTGTATAAGCATTTGGAAGAAATAGAAAAACAAAACTGCTTCTTTGGTGAAGGATAAAGGAGATTATTGAAGGGTTATAAACTTTAGGACAGGGGTACGGCATGAAAGGAGAAAAAGGTGCCTTTATTTTCATTGTTTAGATTTTTAGACTGAGAATGAAAAGTGGCCAATCAAGCCAAAAGTCATAGTTTCCAGGAACATCAATTTCTGGGCATTTCATATTTTGTACTAGAACCTTGTATTTGAATTGGTGACAGAGATCAGATTGCCTAGTTAGGGATTAACCTTTAGCATCTAATACTGTTCCTTGTCTATGGTGCTTGGACTTGATAAATATTTGTTGAATAAATATTGGGAAATTTGTTGAGCAAATTGGGAAAGACTGATTTGCCATCACTATCAAAATTCCCAAGGTCTTCTTTGTACCTTCCCGTCTCCGAAAGCATCAACCACTATAGGGAGACAGATCACACCGTCCTCCCTATGGTGCTGGCCTTGCTTCCTGTTCGGGGGGCCTGAGATTCCCACTGAGAGTACGGTTTTGAAAAGACACACAATCATTCCTTTGTGAAGCTGCACTTACCGTGAGACAACACATCGCATTACCTGCACGTTTTCACGTGAATGGGGAAAGAGTGAAAAGGAAATAAGGGGTGTGCAGGTTGAACGGAAGGAAAGAGACCAGACAGTTCTGAGGTCAGACCTGCAGATCAACAGAAAGGCCAGTGCAGTGCAAAAGTCAGAAACCAGAGGCTTGATGTAGAAAGAGAGGGAGAAGAGGACCAAAGCATAAAACACAGAAAACGTGAACCACAGTCGAGATCTGGCTGCCTCCCCACTTGAGGGAGAGCAGAGTAGTAACGTAATTCCAGCCGATCCCTGAAAAACAGACGATTAGGGCATGCCAACAGTTTTGGTGAATTCTGTTCTGGGTCTGTAAACAATACTTAGGAGTATTAAGGATAAAGTGACCGAGTGCCCCAGTTTTCCAAGAACGGAATGGTTTCCTGGAAAGTAGGACATTCAGTGCTAAAACCAGGATAGTTCTGGGCAAACCTGGTTGATTGGTTATACTAATTAGTGATTTTGACAAGACTAGATTCATTCATTTTTTTAAGAAACATTTACTGAGATCCAACAGGGTGCCAGATACTATCCTAAGCACTTACAAAACAGAAGAAGGATGTCCTCAAGAAGGTCACAATATGGCGGTGGAGAGAGGCATAGACTGAACAGCACAAATGCAGCAGTGAGCCCTGCAGTGGACCTCCAGGCCCCCTCAGACCCCCTCTTTATCTGGTGTCAGCCAATGTGTGTTCCAAAGGTCCAGCCTTCCTACTCCTTTCTGGACAACTCCAAAGGGCCATCTGGCTCCAGCGCACTCTATGGGGTCATCTCTGACAAATGTCTGCTTCAAGTGCATCATGGTTCAACTCCTCCTCCTGGCCCCTTCCTCATGGCAGTTGTCCCCAGGAGCACTCGCCACCACACCTCGATTTATAAACAAACTTCAGAGTCCAAGAGTCAGTCCCCCATGAAGCCAACCAACGACCAAGGCCTGGCACTGCCACTGTGGCAGGTGCTCTGAAGGAAGGGGCACAGTGCAGCAGGAGCCTGCAAGAAAGAACTGTAGTCGGGGTCCAAGAGTGGGCAGAAATTAACTAGGAAAGACAAAAGGGAGTGTGATCCAGCCACAGCCAAGGGCATGAGCCGTGGCCGAGTACTGGGAGAGACCATGAGGATGGGGAGTGCTGAGTTTGGCCTAAGCGTAAGAGGAGAGCGTAAGAGGAGCAAGAGGGGAGCTAAGCCCAGAGGGGCAGCCCGCTGGGCCAGTAAAAGGACTGTTGTCTGTATCCTAAAAGCAATGAGAAGCCGTTGGAAGGGTTTAGACAGGTAAGCAAAGGGATCCTATCTGTGCATAGGAGATGAGCTTTGCAGGATGTCACGGGCACCCGAGAGCCAGCAGCAAGCAAGACTAACCGAAGGCGGGACACTCGCTGGACCTTACTCACCCCTCTTAGGGCCAGTATTGGCCCAGTTGGGGTGGCTGAGCCTTTGAGCAGGAGGTCACTGAGCTTCCACTGAACCAGTTAGGGCCTGGGGACAAAGAGATAAGCGGGCAGGACAATTACAGGAAGGCCTATGGTATTATGTTTTTATACTCTTGTGTCCAAGAATTTGGTTTGCTTTGGAGATACAAGGGGATGAAGGCGTCCTCTATTCTTAACATAAATTTAGGCCTCCAGTAGCCCTTCTCTGTCTCCCCTCTCTCTCCTGTCTTGGTCTTCTTCCTCACGCCCTCATTTATTAAACTGACCTTTATTTGGGGAGATTAATGTGCCAATAATGACTTGGTGCTGAGGCCTGAGGTGGGCAGACACAGTGGCCCACCCCGAGGCCCGGCCCTGCCGTTGTCTGTGCACACCACACCCTGTGCAGGGTCGCGATGGAGCAGGGGAGCAGTCCTCCCACCACTTCCCTGCTGCCTGGTGACTTAGAGCTTCATGCAGCGCCTTCCTCTCCAGGAGGGTGCTCAGGTGTGGGCAGCCTGATGGACATCACCGCTGCTTCTGGCAAAGGTTGAGTGAGAAAAGAAGTTACCAGCAGCTGAGTGAACAAGAGCGCACACAAAGCCTGGTAAGTCACATAAGAAGCCGGAACGTTAATAATGGGATCCCGAGTCACTGCGGGGAGCCTGTCACCTTGCCAGCAAGTAGAGGTTGGGACAGTCCCTAAACTCTCTCTGCTCCCACCTTGGAAGCAGAAGCCCTTGCTGGAAGGGTAGAGCTATTCCAGGAGAAGAGAGGCAGGTCACGAGT
>CAUYRH010137304.1:0-19000 GCA_963574655.1 Perodicticus potto | reverse complement strand
GGTGAAATGTTCTGTAAAGCCCATTTGTTCTAGGGTCAGGTTAAAATCTAGTAATTCTTTGTTTAGTTTCTTCTTGGTGGATCTACCCAAAACTGTTAAAGGGGCATTAAAATCTCCAACTATTATAGTGCAGGAAGATATCAAGTTGTTCATATCAAATAGGGTCTGCTTTATGAATTGAGGAACATTCTAGTATAGGGTGCATAAATGTTTATTATTGAAATCTCTTCATGTTGGGTGTTTCCCTTGACAAGTATGTAGTGACCTTCCTTATTTTTTTTTATCTTTGTTGGTTTAAAGCCAATTGTATCTGCTACTAAAATTGCAATCCCTGCTTTTTTCTGGTTTCCATTTGCCTGTAATATACAAGTCCATCCCTTCACCCTGAGTCTATTTTTATCCTTTAAGGTAGGGTGAGATTCTTGTCTATAGCAGATGTCCGGTCTGAGTTTATGTATCTAGTCAGCCAGCCTGTGCCTCTTTAGAGGACAATTTAAAACAGTCACATTAATTGAAAGAATTGATAAGCCTGTTTGTATTTTGGGTGTCATGATTTTCAGATGTCCAGTGGACATTTTTAATCCTTTCACCACTGTGGAAGTTGGGTTTTGTTCAAAACTTTCTGAGTGAGTTTACTTTGGAGGTAGAGCATTGCTGGTAATTGTGGAGGATGGGTCTGAGAATATCCTGGAGAGCTAGTTTAGTTATGGCAAATTTCTTCAACATGTCTATGTCATTAAAGTATTTGATTTCTCCATTGCAAATGAAACTCGGTTTAGCTGGATAGAGGATCCTGGGCTGGAAGTTGTTTTGTTTTAGGAGACTAAAGGTTGATGACCATCTTCTTCTGGCTTGAAAAGTTTTAGCTGAGAGATCTGCAGTTATTCTGATATTTCTCCCTTGGTAGGTGAGGCTTTTCTTACATATGGCTGCTTGCAAAACTTTCTCCTTCATCTTAACTTTGGCAAAGTTAATCATAATGTGTCTAGGAGATGCTTTATTTGTATCGAGACTTCCTAGGGTTCTGAAACTGTCTACTATCTGAACTTCTGTATCTCTTGCCATGCTAGGGAAAACAGGAAATTATCAATTGATCCCCACAAAAACTGTCATTGAATGTACATTCTTAATCAGATACATATATTTCCTTTCCTTTGTTTTTTTTTTTTTTTTTGCTTTTCTCTCCCGATAATTTTTTTTAAATGAAAGACACAATAGTTCAGTAGATATATATACCTATATTTTTCCAGATTGCAAACAATTAATTTACTATTTGAGTAAAAAAAGATAATTTAGAACACAGAATATGAAGATATTCACATAGAAATTATTTTTACCTTTATATTTCTTGATTGTTCAGGGCAAAAAAAAATGTTATTATCAAGAAAACTTACAGTACAATTCCATTTACATAGAATCCAAACAAGCAGATAACATACTTATTTTAAAATAATATTGCTTAACACTGATTTCCAAAATTATGTGCCTAAGGGAACTGTAAGACTTCTCAAAGATTATATGATGTTAAAATATCTAGTACTTCATATATGGTAGCTCTGATGATTCTTAACCAGATTATTCAAGTAACAGGAATGTTTCCATTCTCTGACCAACCTGGGTTTTACCTGGAAGAAGGTAAATATCCTCATCATTTGGTCATAGAGCCAGCTATGCTAATTGTACATATTTTTCCTTTCTAACTGCCCAAGAAGCTTGTGTTTTGCTATAGAAGAGCACTGTTGTCTACTGTTTCATGTAACTTTAATTTATAAATTCAATTTGTGCATCATTATTTGTATTAAACTGTAGTTTCTACAGGAGTAATTATTAATTAGCACTTTTCAGAGCACCTAACATCTGGTAGATATACAAATGTTTAAGAACAAAGTGAACAGTAAAAAATCTACCCTGTAGAAAAGAATACTCTCTATCAATGCCACGATTTCCATCACCTGATCCTTAAAATCATCATGTGTCCTTTCTCCTCAGCAAACAAGTAACCCTCAGTGCAGGACTTGTAAATACTCACTTTCTCTCCTTCCAGGCTCCTTTTGTTCAAGACCATAAGCTCCGGATGGATTCAGTTGCCACTGTAAGGGGGCACAGACATTTTATTTATGTGTTTAAAAGGGATTTAAAAAACAGAATTTTAGCACTAGGCTTTTAAATATCAAAACAGCTTTTAAAAAATACGAGGAAAAGGAGTTAGCATGTCCAAATCAACAAAGTCCTAATAAGGCCACCCTAAGTAACCCTAAATGATATGATTTTGGGGACCAGAATCAATACTCTTGGAGAATGAAGAGACTGGAAAGGCCCTTTACACTCATTTTACAAGTAAGGAAGCAGAAGACCAGAGGACTAATTGGAGTGACTTTCCCAAATTACACACTAACCACAAGCAGTGACAGAAGTGGAACCCAGGCCTTGCTAGTCAGTCCTAAGGAATTATTAATAACATGACTTCATATTCCATCTCCAAGTCCTACAGATTCTAATGACAGATGGAGAAGGCTTAGGTATTAAAGAATGAAAATATGACCAAGATTACTTTGCCTTTTAATGTTGTTATATCATATAAACTATTATTTCCAATTTTACATCATATCATTTTATGTCATATAATATCACATATCATATTTCTTCTGATTATAGTTTTCCACCTCAACCATTTGGAAAGAAATAAGGAAACCTGAAAATTCTCAGATGTCACAGAGAAGGCTGGATCAGCAGCAAAGGAAAATGTAGTGTGATCAGCCTCTCACAGCATAGCCCTTCCTTGTCCACTTGGCTAGAATCTAGAAACCACTAAGGACTTACTCAGAAAGGCCCCGGGTGCCATCTCAGGAGATAAGATTCAGTCTGGGGGATTCTTTCATAAACATCAACTAGTTTATCGGATTACCTAATTAACAACTTGAGCCTTGAGGAGAGGTAATATACAAGACATTTTACCACATACAAAAAAAAATCCTTAGACAGGGAGGACATCTAGAATTGGCAGGTCCTTAACAGAAATGAGAAATTACCAAAAACCAAACAAACAAAAAAAAGGGTGGTGCCTGTGGCTCAACGGAGTAGGGTGCCAGCCCCATATGCAGGAAGTGGTGGGTTCAAACCCAGCCCCGGCCAAAAACTGCAAAAAAAAAAGTCTTAAAATCTCTAGAAATGTTTAAAATGCCTTAAAATATCTTAATCTTAATTTTGACAGAATTAAAATTAAAAACCAGGGTAGTGGCTCAAAGGAGTAGGGCGCCGGCCCCATATGCCGGAGGTGGCGGGTTCAAACTCAGCCCTGCCAAAAACAACAAAAATGCAAAAGGCACAAAAAAACCCCAATAATCCTGAATTTACACTTAAGGATATTCATAAAAAAAGTTTTTATAATTTTATTTTATTTTTATTTTTATTTATTTATTTATTATTTTTGAGGCAGAGCCTCAAGCTGTCACCCTGGATAGAGTGCCGTGGCATCAGAGCTCACAGCAACCTCCAATTCCTTGGCTCAAGCGAGTCTCCTGCCTCTGCCTCCCAAGTAGCTAGGACTACAGGAGCCCACCACAACGCCCGGCCATTTTTTGGTTGCAGCCACCACTGTTGTTTGGCGGGCCCCGGGCTGGATTCAAACCTGCAAGCTCAGGTGTACGTGGCTGGCACCTTAGCCCATTGAGCCACAGGCGCTGAGCCTATAAGTTTAATAATGTAGAAAAAATCTAGTCTAACAATAAGAAAATGGTTAAATAAGTTAGACTGGAATATTGCATAATTGATAAAAGTAATTTTTGAAGAATTTTGAATGACAGAAAATAGGCCAATATGCTAACAGTGGTATCTATGAGTTGTGAGCTAATTCTTTTTCATTTTCCTACTGTTCAAAAATGAACATATATTACTTTCATAATATACAAAGTAGTATGACCTAATAGAGAAAAATCCGCAAATATAAAGCAGGAAAAAAAAAAAAAAAGAATTGAGTAAGTGGACATTGATATACACATTCATAAAATCTTTTTTTTTTTTTTAGAGACAGAGTCTCACTTTATCGCCCTCGGTAGAGTGCTGTGGTGTCACAGCTCACAGCAACCTCCAGCTCTTGGGCTTAGGTGATTCTCTTGTCTCAGCCTCCCAAGTAGCTGGGACTACAGGTGCCTGTCACAACGCCCAGCTATTTTTTTGCAGTTTGGCTGGGGCTGGTTTCAAACCTGCCACCTTCAGTATATGGGGCCCGTGCCCTACCCACTGAGCCACAGGTGCTGCCCATCAAATCTATTCCTGAAAATAGTATTAAGCCAGGCATGAAGGCTTATACCTGTAGGCCCAGCTACTCAGAGGTGGGAGGCTTGCTGGAACGTAGGAGTTTGAGATGAGCCTGAGCAACATAGTGAGACCTCGTTTCAAAAAGAAAAGAAAAGAGTGCTGAACAGCCCTAGCCCAGCCTGCTACACAACCACTTATCTCAAGGTCCTGGTAACATATCAAAAGAAAAGCAAAAATCTTTCAACCAAAATTAACTGCAATTTACTTTAAATCTTAAAAACAAATCAACTGACACTCATACTACTTTTAATAGTCTAATATAATCATTATTGAAATTCAAATTTAGAACAAATACTAGTGTGTGTTAACCACTGGAATATCCCCAAGTAGGTGTTTTAGCTGACCATCTGCGTGATGTTTCAAGCCAGGCCAGATGAGGGGAGGGACGGCAGGATGAGAGCTCGTCCGCATGGGAAGAAAGGGAACAACCCGGACTGCGTCTTTTCTCTCAAAAAGTACCTGAGTGGGTCTGGCCCAGGAAGCATTTCTTGTCCCTGTTTTTGCCCCTGAGGCCTCCCTTTGTCTTCTTTCTCCAGATTCTCTTGCTCTATTTTTCTCGTTATTCTCTTAGCAATTGAAAAGCTACTAAGGGGCTGGCACCGTGGCTCACGCCTGTAATCCTAACCCTCTGGGAGGCAGAGGCCGGTGGACTGCCTGTGCTAATGAGTTCAAGACCAGCCTGAGCCAGAGTTGTCTCTAAAAATAGGGGGGTGTTGTGGCAGGCACCTGCAGTCCCAGCTACTTGGGAGTCTGAGGCAAGAGAATCGCCTGAACCCAAGAATTTGAGGTTACTGTGAGCTGTGACATCACGGCCCTCTACCGAGGGGGAAAAAGTGAGACTCTGTCTCAAAAAAAAAAAGAGAGAGAAAAGAAAAAGAAAAAGCTACTAAGATCTACCAGTAAGCAAGATATTTCAGAATTGGCAATCACCTATCACTCGTAGTTCTAAAGAGCTAGGTCATCTAATTTTTACGAAGAGAATTTGAAAAACCCGTTTCTCCACATTCTTTAGGAGGAATGAAGAGACAGAAAACAAAAACACAGAACTGGAGAGGGCTCTCACCAGGTAGATACAAGCTTTGGTTTAGTTTTACAAGTGAGGCATCTTTCTCATTTCTCCCTCTGTCAGTGCCACAGCACTCCCCTTCTCTTTTCAAACTATGATAAACTTTAAAATAATTAGAAATATGCATCTATGTAATATGAAAAATAGTATTAATAATAGCTGGATACTTTCTGGACAGCCTTTGTGTAAGTGTGTGTGTGTACGTAAATAAAAGCTGTAGGTACTCTGGACACATACTAATATAGACAACAGGAATGTAAAGCTGAAATCTATAAACAGTTACCTACTGCAAATTCTAGTATAAAGTTTACATTAAGCGCCCATTAAATCACTGCACATCATGAAACGATTGTGACCTTGGACAGAATCCTGCGGCTGTACAGAACGTCGCTGGTGAGCCTGGCCTGGGATGGGCGGGGCAGCCACACAGCAGTGATTATTTCCTGATTTCTGTGCTTGTATTGTGATTATGGGGTTACTCTGCATTTGAGGAAATAAAAGGGTGATCTAGTATCATCTTAACAACTTCTGGGAAAAAACTTCTTTGTAGTATTTTTTTTTTGCAGTTTTTGGCCGGCACCGGGTTTGAACCTGCGACCTCCGGTATATGGGGCCGATGCCCTACTCACTGAGCCACAGGCGCCACCCTCTTTGTAGTGTTTTTATAACTTTCTTATATACCTAAGATTGTTTCAAAAGGAAGTTTTTTAACAACCTAATTGTAAAGAAGTAGAGTTATTTTTTAAATACCAAATAGGAAATTATTTTTTCCCCCTGATTGCTCTCATGGGACGTGTTTTGTGTGTGTGTGTCTGCTGGGTGATCTAAACTACCTTGACCTCCCTGTCCAGCACACCAAGACAGAGAGCAGGGGGCGCGAAAAGGCGGGTCGAAGATGTTCTTTCATCAGCCACCAGATGGCAGCAAAGGCCTGCGGGCTCAAGACGCGCAGTCGCGCACAACCCCGCAGACTCCGTTCACCTGGGGGGGGAGCCAAACATTTGCAGGTAGGTGAGGGCTTGCACATAAAAAAACAAAAATTCAATGATAATTTGTTGAAATCCTTTAAAAAGGTGGGAATCACTAATTTACAATATGCATCAGGGTGACTGAAACATTAATACAACAGAAAGCACACCTGGGGGAAAATACGTGTCTACTTACGGTGAATTTGCTCACACCCTCCAGTTCCCCGAACCTCATGTAGGAGATATCTGCTTTCTTCTTTCCAACATCTACGTCCCCTGCATAGATTTGTTTTATGCCTGCACCCTTAATTAAAGGCACACATTCATCACATGGGCACTTTGTCACAAAAATCATGGTTCTTTCTTCTGGTTTTATTTCTTGACACCTAAAAAAAAATGTATAAAACGTCAAGAAGGTAGTTTCTGAAAGGGTAAAATTTTTTTTTTTAGAGAAATATTTAAATACTCAAATCGGACGATTTTAAAAAACAGATTTACATTATAAACAATATGCTCAAGCCTTATTCTTGCTGAATGTTCAGAATATGTAAATCCATAAATTACAATACAACCTAACCATGACAATGATTATAGCTAAAAATAATTTACTGGTTCTAAGTAAGATGCTCATTATCAGATTACAAGTAAATGAAAAGAGAAGAGACACCAAAGAGAAATAAAAAGGGAAAGACATAAAAAGGGAATCAGTGCTTTCTAACTAAAGACCTCTTTAAAATATTGGAATTAGAGACTAAAACTTCCTTAAGAGCTACCATGTGTGATCAGATAGTAACTCAAGGTAGCCGAGAGACCTAGCCCTATTTGGTACCTAATGGGTATTTAAAAAATGCTTACTCAATGAATAAACTAATATTAAAGTTAGGTTTTGAGTTATAGTTCTCTTACCCCTTCCCCATCACAGAATAATTTTATTTAAGAAAAGTCTGGAGTTGACATATTTGCACCTTTGTACAAAATGAAGCGGATAAATCTGTAATGAAGATATTGAGGACAGGAGAGCTTTGGTGACATTTTCATGCTGGGGTAGTTTAGGACAAAGGGCTGCTGCCATCTGAGGCTCTGAGGACTGACTTCTGGGTTCTGTGGGTCACATTGCTCCTGCCAGCTGTTTTCAATTCCCCCTCCACCCGCCTTCCCCATCCACTTCCCTAGTTGAGCCTCTGGTCTAGGGAAACCGAGTTCTGTTCAAACAGTACCCCGCCTACATGATCAAAGCCATTCTGCCTCCTTGCCGCCCAGAGAGAGCCTGCCATCGTGCTCTGCGTCTCCGCAAGGCCGCCTTCCAGCCGAGCCGAAGGTTCCTGCTCAACACACCACGTGCTTTCCGACTTCCAGACCAAGCTTGTGCTGGAAGCAAGAATGGTCTTTCCTTTGAAGAAGCGTCTCCAATTGCCACGTCCTAGCAATTCTTAGCAATTCGTTAAAGCTTAGTTCAAATGCCAGATCTTTCATAAAAGTGCACCCCCTCCTTGTCCGCAGCGGCCCCTAAGAGTCCTGGTACTTGGCGTTCGTCTCTTTCATAGAACCACTGCCTAGGTGGCTGCAGTCCGTGTTAGAGGCTCTCCAAGGTCAGGAGCCACATGTATTCAGTTTTTTAAATCCTCTAACTTCATCCCTTTAGGTCCGTGGTTCTCAGCCTTCCTAATTGCCACGTTATTACAAATGGAAAAAAGAAAAAAAATGCTCATTATCCCTAATTATTAGAGATATGCAAATCAAAACGACCCTGAGATATTATCTAACTCCAGTGAGAACGGCCCACATCACACAATCTCAAAACTGCAGATGCTGGTGTGGATATGGAGTGAAGGGAACACTTTTACACTGCTGGTGGGACTGCAGACTGATACAACCTTTTTGGAAGGAAGTATGGAGAACTCTCAAAGAACTCAAGCTAGACCTCCCATTTGATTCTGCAATCCCATTCCTGGGCATCTACCCAGGAGGAAAAAAATCCTTTTATCATAAAGACACTTGCACTAGACTGTTTATTGCAGCTCCCCTTACAATTACCAAAATGTGGAAACAGCCTAAATGGCCACCAACCCAGGAATGGATTAACAAACTATGGTATATGTACACTATGGAATACTATTCAGCCATTAAAACAAAGAGAGACTTTACAGCCTTTGTACTAACCTGGATGGAAGTGGAACACATTATTCTTAGTAAAGCATCACAAAAATGGAGAAGCATGAATCCCATGTACTCAATTTTGATATGAGGACAATTAATGACAATTATTGACATGGTGAGGGTGAGGGAAGGGGAGAGCAGAGAGAGGGAAGGAGTGAGGGGGGTGGCGTCTTGGTGTGTGCCACACCTTTTGGGGGCAAAACACGATTGTAAGAGGGACTTTACCTAGCAAATGCAATCAGTGTAACCTGGTTTCTTGTACCCTCAATGAATCCCCAACAATTAAAAAAAAAATGGAAAAAAGGGGTTGCGACCCACAGGTTGAGAACCACTGCTTTAGGTAAAGGCTGAGAAGTGTTCCCAGAAATTATCTAAATTAACATTGGGGACACATTCTGAAAAATGTGCTTTAGGTGATTTTGTCCTGTGTGAACATCAGAGTGTGCTTAGACAAACCTAGATGGTACAGCCTGCTGCCCCCGGGCTGGCCACCCGTGCATGCAGCATGTTACTGTTCCAAATGCCGACGGCAACTGTGATACGGTGGTATTTGTGTATCTAAACATAGAAAGTGTAATTGTCATGCTACGGCATTGCAGGAATTTTTCAGTTCCATTATAATCTTACGGGACCACTGTCCTAGACGTGGTCTGTTGTTGACTGGAGTGTTGTGATGGGGCACGTGACTATATTCATACATATAAACATCCGTGGTCCAGATTTAGGAAACAAAGGAGATCTTCACATCCAGAAACAGGAGAGGCTGACTTGAAGCAGTTCCATGTTGAGAGAGAGACAAACAAACAGAAAAGGTTTGCTCCATAATTTGGAAGGGCCTGGAGCATCTGTGATAAGGGCCTTAGATCTGGCAGTGAGGACCAAGATTTACCAAAGTTATACTTCTAAAAAGGAAATTGCTTAGAATTAGAAAAAGGGTAAGAAAACTAATTTTAACTAACCTTTGCCATATTTTAAGGAGAAGTACATGTAAAAAATATCATACCTAAATGTCAAAGCATTCTGTTCTGCGTGTACAATGTATCTGAATTTCCTTATTTCTCTGTCTTTCTGCTTGTCATCCATGTGTGGGAAGTCAGCATACTCAGATCCAACAGGAAAAGCATTATAACCACATCCTATGAAGTACATGGCACCTGTTCCATCACAACTTCTCTACAAGAGTGAGAAAACCAACAACGGTTAGCCTCAACATTCTGAAAAGACACTTTAAAGTGTATTTCTAAAGCTTGCTATCGTACCCTGTGTAAAGAATATTCATCCAATTTTCTATAACAAAGTGAAACATCAAAAAAAAAACTTTTTAAAAAACCCTACAGCATCAGATCCTCCTTCTGCAGTGTGGTGTTTTCAAAGCTAAATTCTAAGAAGACTAACTCCTTCTCTGGTCTAATTCTCAAAGCAGTCCTTGGTTTTAGCAATTAACTAAATGCCATCTTATTTAACTCACAAAGTATTTCACTTGATTCAGACATTTCCTTGCAAATAGATTATAAGAGCCCGGAGAGCAGAAATCATGTTTCATGCTTCTTTTCTATCCCTGAAAGTACACATGTGGAGAGTGTTCTGTACATAGCAGGTATTCAAGAAGAGACGGTTAATGTCTTATATGCTCTGCGCTGTGCTATTGGTTAACAAGTCAGAAATTTTAAAAATACTTTGAACAGACAATTTCTGTTGGGTTAAGAATGTATCATTCTTTTTTGTAGAAACAGAGTCTCACTCTATCGCCCTCGGTAGAGTGCCGTGGCGTCACACAACTCACAGCAACCTCCAACTCCTGGGCTTAGGTGATTCTCTTGCCTCAGCCTCCCGAGTAGCTGGGACTACAAGTGCCTGTCACAACGCCCGGTTATTTTTCTGTTTTGCAGTTGGGCCGAGGCTGGGTTTGAACCCGCCACCTTTGGTATATGGGGCCAGTGCCCTACTTGTTGAGCCACAGGCGCCATCTGAATGTATCATTTTTTAGTTAAAAAAAATGCATTTCCCTTTAATATTCAGTATTTTTTTTGTTTGTTTTGGAGACAGAGCCTCGAGCTGTCACCCTGGATAGAGTGCCCTGGCATCACAGCTCACAGCAACCTCCAATTCCTGGGCTCAAGCGAGTCTCTTGCCTCTGCCTCCCAAGTAGTTGGGACTACAGGCACCTGCCACAACGCCTGGCTATTTTTTGGTTGTAGCCATCATTGTTGTTTGGCGGGCCTGGGCTGGATTCGAACCCGCCAGCTCCGGTGTATGTGGCTGGCGCCTTAGCCCATTGAGCCACAGGTGCCGAGCCTAATATTCAGTATTTAGCCTGTATTATATGTAATATACACAGAACTTACTTCAGTGGCTCTTATTTCTCTTGGTCAATGGCATATTAGTTGTTAATATGAATGCTTTATAGATCATTATTATAATGACATATTTTATCAATGGTAAGTGTTGGAATATTCTTTACAATACTGAAGTATTGTAACTACAATAATGAAGTAATGTAACTTCATTACATTTCTTATCACTTAATACTTAAGTGACAGTATCCTATCAACAGACTCATTACTGTAGCAGCTTAATAAAAACTATGTCATAGTGAGGCGACAAAAGCCTGCCAATAAAATATTAGCTACTAATAAATCTTGAGCAATTACTAGATGTCATACTTCATGCTTTATTTTATACTACACATGCATTATTTCATTTGATCAATTCTTGAAACAATGTAGAGTAGTACTATTATCCCCATTTTACTGATAACAAAACTGAGGCCAGGAGAGGTTGAATAACTTGTACAGGGTCACAAAGCTAATAAATAGCACAGCCAGAGTTCAAGCCCAGGTTGCTTGACCCCCAACCTGAATGTCTTCCACTTTGCCACGATGCCTGCCTGTGCTAGAGATAACTGGAAACCAAAATTCTCCATAGAGTAGTTAGAACCAGATGTGAAGCTAAAAGGCTGCCGAACCTTCACCATGGGCCAAGCCTGTGGCAGGTGTGGGGAAAACAGAGAGTCCCCGCTCTATGGAGCTTATCATCTGGGGAGGGTCAGAAACAGGGCACAGAAGTTGAACTGTGTTGAGTGTCACCAATGAGTCACACAGAACACTCTGGGAATTTCTGGCAGAGAAACCTGTCCAGAGTTCAGGTTGGGGTAGAGATGTGCAGAGTCAGAGAGGTATTTTGAAAGTAGAACCCACTGCCCGGGGTTTCTGCCTGTGTGAGTCCCAAGGAGTGAGAGGGTGACCATTGAGGAAGGGCGGCATGGCAGGGAGGGTACAGCTGGGTTAAACTCGGGGCCTTACGAAAGAAACATCAAGCAAACTGTCAAATTATAGTAGCACCTCTGCAAGTTGACCATCCCAGGGGCTGTAACAACTGGTCAACACACGAAGGTGGTCAATGTTAAGGAAGTAGGCCTATTGTACGGGCACACGTGGTACGGGTCTGGTCTATGAAAATCAGGCTGCCTTGAGGAGGTGGTTAACTATGGAGGTTCTACTGTGTCTGCTATAAAGTCCATTGGAGCAACACTTTGGTTCCTATTTCCATAAGCTATATGGTTACTAAATACTTTTTAATTCCATGCTCTCCTAACCCATCCCTATAACTCCCAGTCATCATCATCTCTCACTAATCTATTTCCTGTCCAGCCCACTTCACTCTTTTTACAATGCAAATCTGGTCAAATCATTTTCCCACTTAAAATATCTGGACTGCACCGGCCAATATGGTCACCATTCTCCACATGCAGTCAGTCTAGAGAGGTGCTCTAAGTGTAAAATACACTAAAGATTTCGAAGATTTAATATCCAAAAAGATGCGGAATATCAAAAAAATGCAGCATAAAATTTGCAATTTTTATTGGTTCCTAGAAAATTCTAAATTCTGTAAGTGACTTGCCTTTTATTTTTACTGGCTAGTGCCATGCAAGGATGTGCCACTGTCTAAAGTCTGAACTCTTTACGTGGGACCCAGAGGTCACAGTCCAGTCCATTGTGTCCCTGGAGTTTCTCCACACTCTCCTTCCCTCCTGACTTTGCATGTTATCTTTCTGCCCCTACCCTGTCTGATAAACTCTCATTCTTCAAGACCGATCTCTTACGATCACTGAGAACATTCCACTCATTTCTCCAAGCAGAGCAGAGGCCCCTCCTCTGTGTTCCCACACTATCACTTATAATTACACTTACATATCAATCTCCTTTTTACTTTTCTGGCTTTAAAGGCAGAAAACGTGATCTTTAAATCCTTCATGTACCCTGTGGCATGGTGCCCAGCTTGTGTGACCAGTTATAGGGATGGGTAAAGGTGTTTAATGACAGTTTGCTGAATGAATGCATCTGTCTAGAAAATTGTTGCAGGAGTGAGCAAATGTTTATAACCTTAATACAAGCACTACTATAAAACTATTAATCTCAGTGGGTCATGCACTGAATGAACTGAACTTTATGACTGAACTATATTTACACAAAAGCCAGGTTAAGTATTTAAAGAATTATTTTCATACTTACAGATTTCCTTTCTGCCCAGATGACTGCTCCAACTCCTGTTTTATGATCCTCTGAAAGATACATGGTATTTAACTCAGCAGAAATCCATGATCTATTAGTCTTAGAAATACATTTTTCCAAAAATAACCATTTATTGAAACATAGTTCATAAATGTAGCTTTGCCCTCTTCACTGGTTACAGAGAGGCAGGGGAGCCAGGTACCCAGTAACCAGCTGGGTCCACGTGCACATGTGGAGGCTGGTGGGGGTGGCACTGCCATAGTCAGGTCTCTGCAAAGCTGTGACCAGAGCCGAGTGCGACTTCACTGATTCTCCACTAGCACGTCAGTTTCTAAACGACTACCTCTGTAGATGATGGAACTGAATAAAGGTTTCTGAACTTGGATTTCAAGTACTAACTGTTCACAACAACCGAATTTGTCTTCTCTTAGCATCTGCCAAACTTTAATCACAGAAAAGACATTTTATAGAAGTGTTCCTGCTAAGAAAAAAAGCTCAGTCTACCACAAATATAAATCTTTATGGACTTTCGTATCTATTCATCTATCTACCAACTTACCTACCTACCTACTATGCTAGAGGCTACATGAAGGAACTTTTGATTTAAACAAAGTTGTCCTTTCCCTGACCTTCAGCTTACCTTGTAAATCAAGTGGCAGAAGTTACAAACACAAGATTATAATTTCCTTGCATAAATAAAATCTTTGCAACAAGTAAAGCTGTACTTCTTAAAACCATTAATTTTATATATTAAGGATCTACTTTTGTCTTCTACGCAAGATCGAGTTTCAAATTTCTATGACAAATATAAATTTCTACACTAGTATGAAAACCATAGTATTTGTGAAAATACTATGGATTAAGTGAAAGTTCAGCTTCACCCTACAATTTCCTAAAAGTTAATTGTTCCAGAAATGATAACATTTAAAGACCTACTTTTTCAGTAACAGTACAAAGAAAATCTGGGCCACAATTGCATTAAAAACTAGGATGCCTTATAAACAAGTTAACTTTTAAAAAAAGTTATGATACTACAACAAAATTTCCCATCTCCAGTTCGAGTTAGCATAGGTTTTCAAAATTATACTACAAAGCATTGGTATAATATATGTTAAGCACTTTTTATCCATGATTTCATTTTTTACTCTACAGGTAAAGCAGATTAAATTTTCATTTCTAGATGAGAAAACAGGCAGAGAAATTGACTAAAACTTAGTCCTCCAGATCCAACCTACCTACCTTTTCTCCATCCCTCCCTTTGATTTTTTTTTTTTTTTTTGAGAGAGAGCCTCAAGCTGTCACCCTGGATAGAGTGCCGTGGCATCACAGCTCACAGCAACCTCCATTCCTGGGTTCAAGCGAGTCTCCTGCCTCCGCCTTCCAAGTAGCTGGGGTACAGGCGCCCACCACAACGCCCGCCATTTTTTAGTAGCAGCCACCATTGCTGTTTGGCGGGCCCGGCTGGATTCGAACCCGCCAGCTCAGGTGTACGTGGCTGGTGCTTTAGCCCGTTGAACCACAGGTGCCGAGCCTCCTCCCTTTGATATTAAAAATTCCTTAACCAACATGCGCACTTACTGAGTGCCTCAGACTACATACGTGCCAAGTGGAATAGGAGTCTCCAAACTCACGTAGCTCCCAGTGGATGGGAGAGGAGCACAGCAACAAGGAGAAATCCGTCTGTGCTTTGAAGGAAACAAATTCACTGCTCTCTGCTCATTTCCAAGGCGAGTGGCATTATAAACAGAGATTAGATTTGCCTATAAACCTTTTATTGCAAGTGAAGTTTTAGTTGATCCCTGCATAAATCTGAGATGGCAAATGAAAAACTTAAATAGAAATTCTTCACATTAGCACTAAGTATTCCGACCATCAGCACTAAGTATTTTTTGTATTTTTTTGTAGAGACAGAGTCTCACTTTATCACCCTCAGTAGAGTGCTGTGGCGTCACACAGCTCACAGCAACCTCCAAGTCCTGGGCTTAGGCGATTCTCTTGCCTCCGCCTCCCGAGTAGCTGGGACTACAGGCGCCTGCTACAACTCCCCGCTATTTTTTCTGTCTTACAGTTCGGCGAGGCTGGGTTTGAACCTGCCACCTTCGGTATATGGGGCCGGCGACCTACTCGATGAGCCACAGGCGCTGCCCAGCACTAAGTATTTTTTCTGTTATGTTTTCTTAGTCTCAGGAGCCACTACTTCTGTTTCTGTCTAGGGACAGACTAACCCTTGTCAGAGAGGGAAAAACATGATCTCGCATCAGCTTGCAGCTCTCCTACCTAGCTAAAGTTAGTTATGCCGTCACAATAGCCTTTATCACCTATCACTCGAGTAAGAATAAATTTTCATCCATATAAAATGGAGTCCATTTCATCCAGCCCCAAGGTTGGTGACAGACAAAGGTCATTACAAACATCTACGGCTGTGGTTACAGAAACTGCTCTCTATGATCTGGTCATTCACAGGGTTTTCTCTGTACCCCTCTTAAGGCAAGGCCAGCTATGATGACTGAGCCAAACTCCTGGACCTCTTTGGTCACTGACATCAGAGAACGCTTTGCTCTGGAACACCACAGGGGTTACATTAACCCTAATCCTGTGGTCATGTCAGTGTTTGTCCTGTGTGCTCCACACACCACTTGCATCGAATTGCTACATGGTTGTAAAAAAGGTAAGCTCCTGGCTTCTATGGAGATCCCCCATCAACCTCTCCAAGGGAGGCAGGCAGAGCTCGGGACCCTGCATTTCTTGTGCCCCCCCCTTTGATTCTTAAGCACACTAAAATCTGAGAATCACTGAGCTATGACCTAAACAGTTAACTTTCTTGGCTACCCCTGCCTACTTTCACTAATATGAAATATGCCTGGGAGGAAGGCATAGTCCTTAGTTTTGGAAAACACCCACTCCAGTGGGGTAAACAGGGCACAAAAAGAGGTCAAATCTCAGTCCTTAAACCAGGTAGACGTGATGCCCTCTTGCTCTTTTCTCCTGCAAGAGTCTAAACACTTTGCTTTTTAGCCATCCCAGGTATTCTAGAAACATACTTTTAATTGTAGCTCTGTGAATCCTCTTATTCATCATTCAAAAAAGCAATGACTAAGCATGTACTTTCAATTAGTTTTAGAAATTAGTTGTTAAGAGGTTTCAGAATTCATTTCAATCGTATGTATATTTTTACATGAAATGGTCTAATGAAAAGGCATCTTAATCTATTAATTAGGAAGAAATAAAGTCATTGAACTAAACCGAAGAGTATGAATTAAAAACTCAGGTAACTGGAAACACAGGTGTAGAACGGGATATGTAAACCAATCACCCAGCTGAGTGCCTGACACATAAGGTGTGCTCAATAAATCGTCGTTGTTATGACTCACCAATGAAGACTTACAGGTCCAGAATTCCTTATCTGAAATCCCTTATCGCTTTTTATTTGAAGTTTGATCCACTTCCTTTGTGGCTAAAACTGACTCAAGGTATTTATAGTCCTTAACTATTCTGCTTAGCGCAAATATGCACTTTTTTTTTTCTTTACTTCATATGTGTATTTAGTGTGTCTGGTTACAAGGTACTGGCCCAGACCCCACTGGGAGCATTATATAAAAGCATATGCACCGATCTTAACTTCTTAAAATCTGAAAAATTCTGAATTCCTTTTCATCTGGCTCCAAGGGCTTTGGATAAGGGCTTGTGGACCATTTATCTTTGTATCTAAAAAGATTTCTTTTATCCATTCAACATATAGTGGCTCGGCACCTTTAACTCAGCAGCTAAGGCACAGGCCACTACATTGGGGCTGGTGGTGGCCTGTGCCTGCCAAACAATGACAACTACAACAACAAAAAATAGCCAGGCATTGGCGGGCGCCTGTAGTCCCAGCTACTTGGGAGACTGAGGCAAGAGAATCACTTGAGCCCAAGAGTTTGAGGTTGCTGTGAGCAGTGACGTCACAGCACTCTACCGAGGGCAACAGTGAAACTCTGTCTCAAAAACCCCCCCCAAAACAAACAAAAAAACCCCATATATTTGTTTAGCACTAAGGAAAAAATGATGACTAAGACACGGTTTCGTCCCTGGGTGAAGGCTTATTGGTGTGTGTGACAGCAGAATCGCACCTTATTCAGGATTTGAGTACCAAGTAAAAAATTATCCATGATTAACCCTGAAAAATCTTTTAAAGTGCCCAGCAAATACAGAAGCATGGCTTTATTTGCAAAACTCTGCATAGTATTAAGTAAATTTATGATTTAGAATGTAATTATATAGCAGAGCCCCTAGTGAAGAATATACACACAAATTCACATCCACACACACTGCGTCTTTTTTCTTAACACTTGCCCGTCTGCACACTGATACACACCACAGCATTCAGTGTGGAATCATAGATGGCGTGATGAGGGGCTCTCCTCTGAGAAGCAAGAGGCGCTAAGATCAAACAAAGGAACAGCAGACGCAAACCTGCAAACTTACTCTGGAACAGAAACAGAGTTCAGCTGAATTCTCATCAGTGAAGGGGAATTAGTGAATTATGTCTATACCAGCTGTTCCCATTTATTTTCTGTCTTTCTGAATGGTATACAGAAAAAATCCTTTACAAAGCGGGAGTTGGCAAAAAGAGTAATATATAAAGCTGCAATACAATTACCTTAAATCAGACTTTTACACGATTTTGAAGTCATATAGTTTGTGGCTATCAAATTACATTCTTTCATAATAATTGAGGGATTATCAACCCTACTAAATGTAAGAATACCTTGCAGAACTTTTTAGAAAAACAAAGGCTTAGGAGGGCACCCATGACTCAGTAGGTAGGGCCTCGGCCACATACACCAAGGCTGGCAGGTTCGAACACAGCCTGGGCCAGCTAAAACAATGACAACTGCAACAACAACAAAAACTAGTCAGGCATTGTGGCAGGTTCCTGTAGTCCCACCTACTTGGGAGGCTGAGGCAAGAGAATCGCTTAAGCCCAGGAGTCTGAGGTTGCTGTGAGATATGATGCCACAGCACTCTACCCAGGCTGACAGCTTAAGACTGTCTTTTAAAAAAAGGCTCACTATACCACACTTAGTTAGGGACTTGGTTTAATAGGTTGGGGTTATGATTTGAGCATTGAACTTTTTAAGTTTCAATGGTGATGCTGATAGGCCAACAATTAAGAACCTCTACTCTAGCAAAAGTACTTCAATAATAAAGATTTTTGAAAAAGTTTTTATTGAATATTGCATACAAAATATTAAAGTTAACAAAAATGAATGATTTGGGTCCTCTCTTTTCTCTTTTTGTCCTATCTTTAGTGGAGGTTCAATGAACAAGGAAATCATAAAAGGGCCTAGATATTTCAGGTCCTGATTTCTTCGTACGAATGTAAGGCCACAGGAATCCTAAAACTGCTAGAAGTGTGGTCCACTCCAGTGTCTAACTTCTGTAACATTGTATGAGCAACAAAATTCTAGCATCTAGGAGTAAATGAACTGTATCATAGATGAGATGAACATTTTACTTCAGAGACAAATCCAGCCCAACCAATCAGCCCCAACTTATGAACTAAGCATGTAACTCACCAGTGCGGTATGCCAATAACCTGGCCTGAACCATGCAGTGCCTTGCAATTTCTTGTGGCAAACTTTGATTGTGAATTTCATTAATCTGTTCTGGATTGCTACAGTAAAATCCGAAGTGTTTATAGTTGGGCACACTGGAAGCTACTGTGGCCAAAAGTAGGACAAGGTCTTTCATGTTTTGCCTTAGATTGCTAAAGTAGGGATTTTCACACAGGTTCTCCAAACCTATAGTCATCAGTATTTGCTTATGCATATCTTCATTTGAAACCAAAAATAACATTTCATATTCTTTTATTCTTTCTTGTTTACATTCAGAATAAAAGTCAATGTTAGCATCTGGCAGTATTTTTGCAATTTTTTGAATAAAGTCACATTTGTACGAGGTCTCCTCTACAAACTGCACCATATAACACACCAAAGGCT
>CAUYRH010137302.1:0-48267 GCA_963574655.1 Perodicticus potto | reverse complement strand
CAGAAGAGATCAAAATCTAACTCTTTGCAGATGATGTGATCCTATACTTGGAAAATCCCAGGGACTCAACTACAAAACTCTTAGAAGTGATCAAGGAATATAGCAGCATCTCAGGATACAAAATCAATACTTGCAAATCAGTAGCTTTTATATATGCCAATAATAGTCAATCTGAAAATATAGTCAAGAACTAATCATTTTACAGTAGTGCCAAAGAAGATGAAGTATCTGGGTATTTACCTAACAAAGGATGTGAAAGATCTCTATAAAGACAACTATGAAACTCTGAGAAAAGAAATAGCTGAAGATGTTAACAAATGGAAAAAACATACCATGCTCCCAGTTGGGAAGAATCAACATTGTCAAAATGTCCACACTACCTAAAGAAATGTACAGATTTAATGCAATCCCTATTAAAACACCATTGTCATAATTTAAAGAACTTGAAAAAATACTACTTCATTTTATATGGAATCAGAAAAAATCTCAAATCTCAAATACATTACTGAGAAATGAGAACAAATCAGGAGGTATCACGTCACTAGATTTCAGGCTATACTACAAATCTATAGTGATCAAAACAGAATGGTACTGCTTCTGACAAAGGTCTAATAACTAGAATCCACACAGAACTCAAACTAAACAATAAGAAAAGAAAAATTAACCCCATTTCTATGTGGGCAACAGGCTTGAACAGAAACTTCTCTGATGAAGACAGGCGGATGGCTTACAAAATACATGGAAAAATGCTCCTCATCTTTAATCACCAGAGAAATGCAAATCAAAACCACTTTCAGATATCATTTAGCTCCAGTAAGATTAGCCCACATCACAAAATCCCCAGACTGCAGAAGTTGGCGTGGATGCAGAGAGAAGGGAACACTTCTACACTGCTGGTGGGAATGCAAACTAATACGACCATCTGGAAAGAACTTTGGAGAATACTCAAGGAACTAAAAGTAGACCTACCATTCGATCCTGCAATTCCTCTACTAGGTATCTACCCAGATGATCAAAAATTATTTTAGAACAAAGACATTTGCGCCAGAATGTTTATTGCTGCCCAATTTATAATTGCCAAGACATGGAAACAGCCCAAGTGGCCATCGACCCATGAATGGATTAACAACTTGGGGTATATGTACACCATGGAATACTATGCAGCCGTTAGAAAGATGGGGACTTAACAACTTTTATGTTTACCTGGATGGGGCTGGAATATATTCTTCTTAGAGTATCTCTACTTCTAAAGTATCTGAAGAATGGGAAAAAAAAGTATCCAATGTACTCAATACTACTATGAAATCAACACATAATCACCTACACATTCATATGACTGGCAAAATGTAACTAGTCCAGAGGGGAGGGGGGATATGGGAGTATGGAGGGTTTTGGGGGAGACCTCACCTACTCTGCATGATGCAATGGTACATTTCAAAACTATTAAGAAATGAGTATAATTGTGATGGATGTATTAGTTCAATGTAAGCATTTCACATTTGTATATCTTAGCAGTACAGTGAACCCTACAAATGCATCAATGTACAAAGTTATGATTTAATAAAAAATAAGAAGAAGAAAAAAATAAATAAACCTAGAGCCTTCACAGACTTTTCTTAAGGTATGTTTTATTTCTAGATTTAAAATTCCACTTTCCCTAAGAATTGGAGATGATAGGGATGTAAAATTTAAATGAATACCCCAGAGCCTTTGCAAGCAAGTGATTCAAAATGAGTCCCCGGATCTGACTTAATCCATAAAAGAATACCAAAATGAGAAATAATCTCAGTTACTAATTTCTTTACAATGGTTGTAGCATCATCGTGCCCAGTTGCATAGCATTTAGTCTATCAATTAATCATATAAATGGTAACCAGTGAGAAAAGCCTGAAGCTGGAGGCAAATTTATAAAATCAATTTCAAGTTCCAAAAGGGATAGTCTGGGCCTTTGTGGGCCAGCTTCCTCTAGAGATTTAGTAAGATTTACAAACAGTGCAATGGAAAATAATTTTGTCCGAGATGTTGTAGATCTCAGGGCAGTAGCAACTTAATAGTTTTTTCTTAATTATACCCTGTTGCACCTGTAGCCCATGCATTGGGAGATAAATGCAAGTCAGAGGTTGAAAAGGGTCACAGTTTGTCCAATATTCAATTTATCTCTTAATTGTTTAATACAGTATTGTATCCACCTATCCTTTTCTGATTATAGGGCATTACCTGGTGTTCAATAATTTCAGTCAGACATTAAAGACAAGATAAAAAATTGAATAGGAAAGAAAGATTTGGGAGGGATGTTTGTCCACAAATTCATATTTAGCAGTCCTGTCTATTTCGACCACTTTCTAGGGATACAGTACCTGTTTCCTTAGTGTGGGCTGGGCAATAGACAATGGCACTCTTGGAAGGAAGGTGCACCGGACAGCAGCGATAGGCCATTTGGCAATACGAGTATCAGGAGGAGTTCAGAAATGATATTTTAAAATTGTGCCGACTGCATGGAAGAGTCACAGGCATATTTGGAATTTGTGTAAATAGTGTCAGCCTTTCCTTTTGCCATTGTGGAAGCTCTAGTAGGGGCTATAACAAATTTGACTCAGGGCATTCTGGGGGTAAGTTTTTGAATGCCCTGAGATATTTTGTCCTACATAAGAGTTATCTGTACTCCCCAGAGACTAGACCTAAAGGCTTTATGACCTCAATTCAGCTAAAGTATTAAAAAGAATGAGAGAGTCTAAGAGAGTACAGAGAGCATCCTGTTTCTATAGTAAAAGATCATCAACATATTGAACAAGCACTAAACAAGAGTGGGTTGTAAAGGTTATAGAATTTAAATCAGCTTTGAGAATTTGAGAGAATATTGAAGGAGACTCAGCATCTCTGAGGCTTTTGGGTCCATGTTAACCTCTTCCTTCTGAAGTTAAATTTAAAGAGAAATTGTGAATCAAAGTGTAACGAAATTGAAAATAAAGTAGAGGTCAATTACTGTATTCTTTTTTGTTTGTTTGTTTGTTTTGGCAGTTTTTGGCCAGGACTCGGTTTGAACCCACCACCTCTGGTAAATGGGGCCGGCACCCTACTCCTTTGAGCCACAGGCACCACCCCAATTACTGTATTCTTAAAATCACCTCAACTAAAACTATTTGAGTTGGCTTCTATCTTCTTGATAAAATACTTGATTTGAGTGCTTATTATTTAAAGGAAATTAATTAGAACTTTTATATATTCTTCTAGAGAACCATTACATACAAATAACATTTATAGACACGTAGTCATATAGACAGAAACAGTTCTAATAGCTTTTATAAAGAATTTTTAATGGGTGGCCTTTAAATATTACGGTATTTTTACTCAGACTTTCAATCTTTTAATTACCTATTTTATTGTTTTAAGCAATTACTAATCAGGCAGTAATTTACCATTAGTAAGAATTTGCCATTTCTGTAAATGTTTGTTGTTTCTAGTGTCTGATACTAATACATGTGTAGGTAGGCATAGCTAGAAAGTGATGTATTTTGCTTGTTCAGAAATTAAGGACTCCGTTTTCACCTTCAGTCTTGTCTTTGACTGTCAGATCTCCATGATCAACTTAAGTAAAGTTTTTCCTTACCCAAGCACATAAGAAAAAGGAACAAAGGAATAAGCCTTAGAAATCTCTAAGGTGAAGAAATCCTTAAATTACAACAAATTATATCAAGACTACTCTAAAACAAAGCAAGTAAGCAACAACAGCAGCAAAATAACCTGTGTTCAAAATGTCCTCATAAATGTAGTGTAGAACAATGGTTTGCAGATGACTTGTGGGCAAACGAAACATACAACTTATTTTTTATGAACCATGAGTTGGGAATATTTTTTAAATGCTAAAAAAACTAAAATAATATTTCGTGACCCATAAAATGTGTATGAAATTCAAATTTCAGCATCTACAGCTAAAAATAAAATGTATTAGAATACTAAAACATTTAAAAAATCTCTGAAAATTTCTGAAAGTTGGACTTTGCACCTCTTATTGAATTGGCATTCACTGTTAGACTGTGCCTGACCTGGTTAGACATTTAAGGCCTCTGAATAGATGTAAACAAACTAATTACCAGATTCAATCTGATCTCACACATAGTTTAGTTTTGTGTTGCAACTTCTGAACCCAGTTAAAATCAAAATTTTCCCAAACAAACTTAAAGGGCTCAGAAAAAAAACCTGAGGCATGTTGAAATCTGACAGAGAACTTACCCACAAGCCTCAGGGACAGCTGGACTGACTGGAGCTCCACATTTGTTTCAACAGTCCCACGACTCTGTGATTAGCAAAGAGGAAGGAGTATAAAGGAGTAAAGATGATTGGAGCAAACTTCAGCCGGGACAAACATCTGACTTTGTTTTTTTTTAACTTTTAAGTGAAACCAGTAAGACTTAACCAAGGTTATAACTTAATCAATGAAGCAAGAGTTGTTGTCTTTATGGAAACGGAGAATAGTATTTACGAGATCTGGAAAAGCTACATGAAAACAATTCAAAGAAAAGCCTCAATAGCCAGAAATGAGGTGTTGTGGGAGAACAAAATTCCAGTTGTTCTTCATAAAATAACATTTACTATTTCTTATTGTGTTAATCACTGATTGTGAAGGGATGCGAAATCACTGTAATTCTCATTATACTTAACATTGTAATTATTTGCTTGCTACGCAATTGGCTGTGATAAAGTAAAACATCATGAATCATAAATTATATGTGTGGGAAACATGTAACAAAGACAAATCAAGATATGCAAAAGGAGGCTCAGTGCCATAGCTCAGTGGTTAGGGAGCCGGCCACACACACCGGAGCTGGCTGATTTGAACCCGGCCGGGGTCTACTAAACACCATGGCAACTATAACAAAAAAATAGTCGGGGGTTGTGGCAGGGACCTTTAGCCCCAGCTATTTGGGAAGCTGAGGCAAGAGAAACATTTAAGCTGAGGTTGCTGTGAGTTGTGATGCCATAGCACTCTACCAAGGGCAACAAAGTGAGACTGTCACACACACACACACACACACACACACACACACACAAAAAAAAAAAAAAAAAAAAAAAAAAAAAAAGATATGCAAACGGTCCAGGATGCCCAGGGAATGAACAAAATGTGCTGACCTATGACATTAGCTAGGCAAGTAAACTGCAACAAAGTTGTACTCACATGCACAGTAAGAAAGAGAACATGTGTCAGCAGTAACAGTTGCAATCATATGTGCAACAAATTTCTTAGCTAAGTGGAAAGAGCTAAGGCAGATAGGGGTCAAACCAATAAATAAATAGCAGGCGTCAAAGCACATCTTTCCCTTATTAGATACATCAATACAGAAAACTGGTCATATCTGCACTTTCTGCATATTTTACTATACATTGTAACATGTTTTGTAACTTTTTCCTTGGAATCTTTTTTTGTTATACTTCTTTGTCCTGACTTGCAACAAGAACCTGTTGGAACCTGGAGTCCCGGATGCACTGCAACACTCCTATGGCATCTGGAGCTCCAGGATCCCATCCTTGTAGTACTTCTGAGTAGCGACATCACTCTGGGTGGTTCCCAAGAACTCAGAGGCTCCGCCTTGCCTAAGGCGTAACCAACAATTTTGTCCGGTCATATTTTCTGGCGCCCCAGCTTTCCAGATGATCATTCATACATAAATATCTAAAAGCCCTGTATGTCTTACAGACTATGGGAAAGTAAAGCTGTGCACAGAAGGGAAGAGAAAAAGAGTGAATGGGAAAAATATCAAACTATAGTAGGCTCAGCCTCTTTTAAGGAATCAAAACTAAATTTCTGAAATGAAAGAACAGAACTTTAACCATTAGACTACAGGGTAAATTGACCTGCGTCTTTATTCCCACAGGGGCAGTGTTTAAATGGCTTTTCTTTTTGTTTTAAATCTGATAGTCATTCTTTGATTTTGTGAAGAGAATTTTTAAGGCTAGCCACAACATTGTCTTTCTTTTAAATCTAATTTCTCTTTTGATACAAAAAAGGCAATTGTTTGAATAAGAAATCTCTAAAAAAGTATTTTAAAAAACTTAGAAATCTTTTAATTTAAGGGATCCATCTTTTGGCCATGAATCATAATGGCATATTTATTCCCAAAGAGATTCAATCCAGTACCACTTCATTGAAAAACCCAGGTGGTAATTTTCCAGGTTTGGCCAGGAGTGGGCACAGGGATAGCAGTTTCTAAGATTCCCCAAAGTTCACTCTCAGAAATAGATAAGATGTCTCGGTGCCTGTGGCTCAGAGGGCTAAAGCACCAGCCACATACACCTGAGCTGGTGGGTTCGAATCCAGCCTGGGCCCACCAAACAACAATGACGGCTGCAACCAAAAAATGTCCAGGCGTTGTGGCAGGTGCCTGCAGTCCCAGCTACTTGGGAGGTAGAGGCAAGAAACTCGCTTGAGCCCAGGAATTGGAGATTGCTGTGAGCTATGATGCCACAGCACCCTATCCAGGGTGACAGCTTGAGGCACTGTCTCAAAAAAAAAAAAAGAAAGAAAGAAAGAAATAGATAAGATAAGAGGGTAGGGCATTTTAAGACAAAGACTTGGCTTAGGAGTCTCTGGTATATGTGTTGTGCAAAGAGTGAGTTTCTTATACTCTTAACGTGCTTTGCACGCATAGTCTTTTCCACTCCCAGCCTTTTCAGACAGGCTGCCAGATGTGTTCCATTAAAACCATGTCCCTCAGATAGGGGAGACTGAGGAGAGCATTCCCACTCAGTCAAAAGACAAACTCAGGGACACAAAACAGGACTAGAGGGAATCCTCATATGGTTTTTGTTTTGTAGGGTAGGGGGCTGTATCAAAGTTTATCTTAACAGACACCAGTCTAGCCAAAACCATGTAACCTGCTGATACTGGAGTTTCAGGTTCTTGGTCTCGGCGATTCAAAGAAGGAGACCACAGGATTAGTAGTAAGTCAGGATTTATTTACAGAAACAAAAATTACAACAACTACAAAAACCAAGCCTTCTGGCAGAAAGAACCCAGGAGGGGAACAAGCTCTCCTGCTCTCTCTCCAAGGTCCTTCGAGGTCTGCTTTTGAGCTCTCTGCTCAGGGGTTTATATAGTCCCAGGAGGTTGTTTTGCTGGCACTCTTAGGCATGGGTCTTTGTCAGTTACAGCCAGCTGTCCAATGAAGGTGCAGGCCCTGGAAACTTACATGACATTGACCAGTCAGAAAATCAGGAAGAGACAGCAAGCCACCATCCATGAAATGGACAGAAGAGCACAAGGAGGAGACAGCAAGACACCAGTGTCTCCCCCCCAAATGTCCGGCCTTCCAGCAAGCTGGTTCCTCCATCCGCCACAGCATCAGCACTGCCAGGGCTAAGGCGATAGGTCATAGGGCCGCCTTATCCTGCATTAATTCTCCCTTTGTGAGTAGCAACTCTAACTGCAGTTAGGGAAAAAGGGCGAAGATTCGATCTAACTGCTTCCTGAATCTGGTGATGATAGAAGGGGCAGCTAGGGTTTTCGGGAGGGAGAATGATACAGGGGTTCATGGACCAGAACCAAACCATCTTTATTGTGTGTAGCTTGATGACATTTCTGGAAAATATAAATCTGATTAGTATAATCAGTAAAAGGCAACTATAGCACAGTGTCAGGTCAGAAGCACTCATTCAGTGATGCTAAAAGAAAACCATATTAGCATTTTACTTGCTGTTTTCTAAATAATAACTTCAAACTCTCCTTTGGCTCACAAGTGTAGGTGGACTGTGGTTGGCTGTCTTCATCCGTCTGCCTCTGTAGAAGGTGGAAAATTCCAGGATTTTACTCGTGAATGATGTATCCAGGAATTGACTCCCATAACTTTAACAGCTGAGGAAGAAGACAAGATAACAGGTTGGGGTTAGGGAAGGTGAATTAGAGGGAAGAGTTTTGATCATGACTAGATCCCCAGAGAAAAGTTCCTTCAGTGTTGAATGTGAAAATGTAGTTGGGAGGAAAATTTGGTAACTGGATTTCAGACACCCCCTATATAGTTATGGATTTGGGGGATAAAAGACCAGGGTTAGAGAGAAGTACAGAAAAGTTTTCTCCAGTGTCTAGAAGAAATTCTGTTACCTGGTCTCCCACTATGAGGCAAACTCAGAGCTCTTGAGTGGTGATGACACATGCTAGAGCCATGAGAATTTGCCCCAGGCACTCTTAGTTCAGTTTGGGGGGGGGGGCGGATGGGATCACTGTTCCTGGGCAGTCCTTCCTAAAGTGGCCAGCCTGACCATGTTGGAATCACTTGTTTTTAGCTCCTCTGGTTTCCCTCTGCCCCTGAAAGTTGCTCGTTTGTCAGAGTAACATTACTAGAGCTGTCATTCTTTTTTGTTCTCTTCTTTCTTTTTCCTCATTTTTCTCCTGATCTTGGTTATAAAAGACCATAGTGGCCATTTTAAGAAGATTCTCCAGGTTATGATCTGGGCCTAGAGCCAATTTCTGGAGTTTTCTTTGAATGTCTGGAGCCACTTGAGTGATAAATTTGTCTTTTAAAATAATCTGACCCTCTATGGAGTCAGGTGTCAATTGGGTGTGTTTTCTCATTGCTTCCCTAAGCCTCTCAAGAAAGGCTGAGGGATTGTCATTTTGCTCCTGGCAAATAGTAGATAACTTGGCATAATTCACAGGCTTTTTCTTGGACCAACGTAAACCTTCTAGGATACACATTAGAAAATGTTTATGTTACCAGTCACCTTCTTTCTCCGGGTCCCATTCAGGATCCTGAAAGGGAACTGCCTGTCTTCCCGCAGGGTGTCTGTCCCTTTCCCCAGGAGACATACTGCCATCAGTATTGAACATGAACTATAAATCACCCCACTTCCTAGCTTTATCCAGGACTTCGTTTTTTTCATTAAATGTTAAAGTTTGATTTAGTAGTAGTATTATATCTATTGTATCTCTCCAAGAGAGGTCAAAGCTTCGTCCTAACCCTTGGAGAACATCTATGTACTTATCGGGGTCATCGGAAAATTTTCCTGAATCACCTTTAATGTGCTTTAAATCTGCCAGAGAAAATGAAGTATGTACTTGTGCACTTCCCCTTTCACCACTTGCAGTCTCAACCAAGGGACACAAAGAAGGATATGGTTGCTTTCTGGGGATCGCAGTAGGACCAGAAGAAACTCTTGGGACAGCCTTTCTCCTGGGGTTTTCTGAACGCATGGAGGAAGGTGTGGGAGAAGAAGATGTAGGATTTGAACTAGGTGGTGATAGCATCTCCCTCGAGAATCCCCAACCATTTGGGGAAGTTACTATAGCCAAGAGAGTAGAATCTATCTGACAGGTCTTACACAGTTGGGGGTTGTCCCTGAGGGAAAAGAACACTTGCACAAAGGGCACCTCAGACCACTTTTCTTCCTGTTTACAAAAGGTGTCTAATGGAAAAATAGTGTCATAATTAAGAGTACCCTCTGGGGGCCATTGTTCACCAGTGGAGAGTTGATACTTAGACCAGGCCTCAGTGCAGAAGAAAATCATACATTCTTTTTTCAGTGTCTGGGGATCAAACATGTCCTGGTGCTCCAGAATATAGCCCAGCAGGGTGTTCTCCTGACCAGAGATATGTTACCCATCTGTGAGAAAGAACAAATTGTCCAACGTCTTAATCAATCCCACCCTGTATTCCTGAGTCAACAGAGCGTCCCCTGACCAACCCAAGAAGCCTTCCAACCAAACAAAAGGAAGTGTCCTTCCAATGCTTGGGGAAGAGTACTTGAGGAGAGTGGCCTCCTCAGCCCCTGTGCTTATTTGGAATTAGCCACTCTTACCAGTGTAGCACTTAGTGCCCACTGGTTCTCCTATGCTTATAATGTGCCAGCAGCACAGCTCCAAGAAATCAGCTATCAAGGAGCCTGGTCCCACCTGATGCATGTATTCTGCCCCTTTCTGCCCCTTCCCCTCACTAGCCTCAGAATATCAATCAAAGTGGGGATAAGCCCTATCCTGGAGAAAATGGCTAATCACTGTTTGCACTTTTAACTCTGTAGAATCTGTATAAGCTTTTTCTAAATTCCCCATAACAAAAAAGGAAAGTAGGCTCTCTGGCATGAGCAGGTCTTGGTGTTCAATGCTACGCTTTTCCAACCTTCTCTTTCTTTCCCAAAGTTTACCAAGGCAACAACTAAGTTTAGTTACAAACTAGGGTTGAGTTGAGAGACACTTTGAAATGTTTGTATCACAATTAGTTGCACTTAGCTGAAGTCCTGGAGAAACCTAGAATTATCTTGAATGTCCTCACACCAGAAGAAATCAAATACTCAGGGTCATTCTCATTGTTCTTCTTTATTTTCAAGAGCCTGAGTGGTCGCCAAGGTCCAGGGCCATTCCCACCTTGGGGAATCATCTCAGGCTTCCCTTCACAGGCCTCTGCTTGCCCAGACACACTATGGAGGGGAGTCATTTCGCTCCCTTTGGGGCAGACTTCTCTTTAACAAGGTCAACTCTTGTGTTTTCAAGGACATAAAAACATCAATGAAAACAACTCTCAACCCACTTACAACATTCGAAGCCCCCTTAAAACATCTAATACACACTTCTAAACAAATACCAGAATACCCTTACAAAATTAAATACATAAACAATTGTTACTTACATTCAAACAAAGCATATATACTATCAAAGAGAGGAAGAGAACTAGAAGAGGTCTACAGAGATACATAAGACAAAATTTGGGACTATGGAAGAGAAGAGAAGATAGTAAAAGCTGGGAGAGCATGAGTTTTGAAGCCCCCCCCCAAATCCTGGGGTCAGAACCATCGCTTGGGACCCCAGGGCATCTGAGTGCTACATCCTTACTCGGCTCTCAACCAGGGAAAAGGAGTGAACAGAAAATAGGTTCAACATTCTTCCAACAGTCCCCTTGCCTCCTTTCTGAAGCCAAGGGGAATTAGAAAGTCTGCTTCCCAACAGCCTCTTGCCCCTGACCTGGAGGCCAGCATCTGCATTATGCATGTGTACAGGCTGGTGGGCATTGACATTATTAATCTCCAGTAGGATAGTTATAGAGAAAAGCAGGATAGAGGTAAGCGGTCCCATGACTTACCACAGATGTCTTCTTTCTGTCCACTGTCCCCGTATGGGCCACCAAATATGTTACTGGAAGTATGTCTTCACTCCTGGCTGGCTCGCCAAATCTGATACTGGAATTTTAGGTTCTTGGTCTCAGTGATTCGAAGGAATCGACAGACCACAGGATTAGTGGTAAGTCAGGATTTATTGCCAGAAACAAAAATTACAACAACTACGAAAACCAAGCCTCCTGGCAGAGAGAACCCAGGAGGGGAACAAGCTCTCCTGCTCCCTCTTGGAGGTCCTTCCCAGGTCTGTTTTTGAGCTCTCTGCTCAGAGGTTTATTTAGTCCCATGGGGTTGTTTTGTCTGAACTCTTAGGGCATGGGTCTTCGTCAGTTACAGCCAGCTGTCCAATGAAGTCTCAGGCCCTGGAAACTTACATGACATTGACCAGCCAGAAGAGCAAGGGGAGGTGACAGCAAGGGCCAGTGTCTCCCCCGCAGGTGTCTGTTCCTTCCAGCAAGTTGGTTCCTCCATCCACCACAGCATCAGCACCTCCATGGCTAAGGCGGCAGGTCATAGGGCTGCCTTGTCCTGCCTCACTGCCTAGTCTATAGCACTGGCTGAAACATCAGGCTTATAGAGGAGGTAGGCCTGTGTTCCATCCTGTGTCAGATCTCTATATGACAAAAACAACCCAGAAATACAATAGACAAAGAACAACAACAGCAAAAGGCTATTTCTAAGAGGAGAGGGCATCAAATAACATAAATACTCTTACCACATGGTACAAAAATTATCCCCATACTAGGAGTCACTCACAAGACTAGCCACTCAGGTTTTCTGTAATTAGCCTTAAATTCTGAAAGAACGGCGACCTTTAAACATCTGCTCCTCTGGAGACACAAAGAGAGGAAGGCTGGCAGTCTGACTGGTAAGTAGGATATCTTACTGTGGGAGTCCTATTTTGAGGCAAGATATCCTGATCTGCTTCAGTATTTTTATTTTTGGTTAAGTTATCTTTTACATTTGAACTACCACAAATATTTAAGAAAGGCTAATTTCTTTAAGAAAAAAGTATGAATATAGATAAAGGATAATTTTATTTCTTATTAATTATATTCTATGTAAGAAATAACGTGTAAATGTCATTACCAACCAAGTAATATAAGGCCCATTTATCCCTATTTTATAACTAAGAAACTGAGACTAAATAATTTAGGTCACTAGTCCTAAAATCTCACTCCTAGTTGATAGGACAGCTAGGATGAGACTCTTTTATTTATTTATTTGTTTTCTGTGAAGGCTGGACCATTCCCACTAATCAAGGTTCTCTCTTAAAATACACAATGCCCTAGAATTAATTATTGATGTATATTTCATCAATTCTAAATACTTTCAAAGTTGTTTTCACTGACCTTGTCATGATAGTATGTGAAATTGATTAAAATATCATTGGTAGTTAAAATTCTAGAAAGATTCCGTTTTTTTTTTTGGAGACAAAGTCTCATTTTGTTGCCCTCAGTAAAGTGCCCTGGATTCCTAGCTCACAGTAACCTCAAACTCTTGGGCTAAGCGATTCTCTTGCCTCAGTTTCCCAAGTAACTGGGACTACAGGTGCCCTCCACAATGGCTGGCTATTTTTAGAGACGAGGTCTCCCCCTGGCTCAGAATGGTCTCTCACTGGTGATCTCAGGCAATCTACCCACCTTAGCCTCCCAGGTGCTGGAATTACAGGCATGAGCCACCGCGCCCTACCTAAACACTACTTTTTTCAGTAAAATTTAAGTAAAATTTTATATTATCTCTAAAGCAGAAGAAAATACTATTTACAGTTTTGGGAAAGTTAATCTAGATATTAATCCATTCATATGAAAAACCTTCTGAATTTACTTTAATGTAAATTTCAGCTCATCATTGGGAAATAACTGCTAACTTTTTAAAGCCACATGTAAATCTGTTTGTATAACACTTTCAAACAGTTGAATTTTAAACAAGTATATTTACATTTCAACACAGCAGGATAGTGTAAACTCCATCTATCAAATCCCATATTATTAAGATGATATTCCCTATTACATGTTGCTTATCAATGCATGTGAAACAATATATTGATCAGTACTACACTGGTGCATATTATTAACACTGAAGAATAATTAATGACTACTATAAAAATAACTGCTAATACTTTTTGACTAAAGAATTCATAGTTTAGAATATCTTCATTTACTCAAATATATATGTACATTGAAATAATATTTAGCTACTGTAGAATATTTCTGCATGAGAAAAGGCTGTGAGTAAGCATATGGATAAATATGAAACACATGTTTACTTATTTGCTTATGTGAAGGAGTCCATTAAATAAAATATAACATATTCTAAGTTCTTTGAAACTGTTTTCTTCAAACTGTTTTCTTGAAAATATGCTGTCTGATTTCTTACTTCCTATTATTATATACCAAGTCTGACATTACCTCTGCCAAAATAATGACAAATTCTGTCGGGTACCTAAAGGTTTCTTAGTAAACTCTTCTTTTAAATGATATTGATGCCAGAATTTCAGGTTCTTGGTCTCGGTGATTTGAAGAATAAATCCGCGGAACACAGATCAGTGGTAAGACAGAATTTATTTACAGAAAAGAATACAAAAACACTAAAGCTCCTGGTAGAGAGAAGGAACTTAAGTCGGGAGAGAGAAGCTCTCTCCGTTTCTCCCCCTATCTCTCCCGGTCTCTCCTGGGCTTTTTGTCTAGGGGTATATATAGGTGCATGGGTTCCTTGGCCAGGAGATGAATGAACCCAGTCCCTTCTGCCAGGGCAAGGTGAATGAATGTATCAATGAGTGGACACAGTCTCTCCCCTCTCCCCGCCCCAACCCGCAAGGAGAATGAATGTATTATGAATGGACACAGTCCATTCCTGGAATTGAGGTCTAGGAAATTCACATGAAATTGACCTAGGCATAGGAAATGGAGGTGCCGTATTTAGTCATATGTGTAAAGTGAAGGAGACAGGAGGCACTGGTTTCTCCCGGGCAGTTGTCCCAGTTGTCCGGCTGTTGGAGCTTCCGGTAGGGGTGGAGGCTCCCCTCCTTGTATATTGTCCAGCCGGCTGGTTCCTCACCCACTTGCCGCAGCGCCAACACCGCCAAGGTGGAGGCTCAGCTCTGCTGAGCTGGCTGGGGCGCCAAATGTCCTGTATCAATATAATTACTGAATTAGATATATAAAATAATTCTCTTGAAGGTGTTTTCATGGCCCAACTTTAAGCTCTTCCTTATTCAGTTCAGTTTTAATTACCTAGATCTTTATTAGAATGAAATGTTTTCTCTTTTTTTCCATTTGCTTAACATGGAATATGGTTTCATATCATCATAACCTGAGAATAAATCAAAAGAGAAAAAGAGAAACATTTTAAAAGCTACCTAATTGTCATGCCCCAATATTGCACTTGAAATATTTTTGTTGTTGTTGTTTAGAAGAGGTTAAAGTTGGTCATCTTCACATTTTCTGACTTCATTAGGAAAGGGAAGCTGTACTTTCTGAGTTCAAGACTAATATCCAACAGGAACCATAAACTCTGATCTTGCTAGGTTGAGCGCTGACCTTTATCTTCTTTGTCATAAATATACAGATAAAATGGAGACTCCGCTGGATGCACCCTTTAGCAATTATTTCCACTATGGTCTTCACAGTGGGATAACAGGCCACATGTGAAAAGACATATGCACTCTGAGAAAGATTCTCAGTGTGAGTCTGGTTTCATTCTATTTCATTCTGACATTTCTTACACAGACTTTCTTAGGTATCTTGCTAATTTACAAGGTGCGACTTCTTATAAATGGTTAAAAATTAAACTTTATCAAGTTTTGGCTCTATTCTGCTTTTGCTACTGGCACAAGCCAAGAAATATAAAAGTATCTGTCTGAGGTGATAATTGCTCATTTACATTCCATGAAAATTCAGGAAAAAACAGTCAATTCTATTGTCAAATTAAAGTGTACAACTCTGAAAAGATTAGGCAGGTAAGCAGTATTTATTAAGATATTAAGAATAAATGTTTTCACATTATGTCTCATGGCATGCCAATATTCATTGTAGAATTTGATTGTATTAATATTTACTCTTTAGTGAATATGAAGAAAATACATTTTAAGATTAAGAAAGCACTCTATAATTTTTTTCTGTTTCATAGGCAGATCTTAATGTAGCTTTAAAACCCAAACTGAACTTAATATATTGTATTTCTATATTTCTACTCTTACTATTTTATATCTAAATAATCATTTTACCTTTATATTGTATTATTGTCTAAGATGTCATATCTATATATATCTTCACAATTTTGCCAGTGAAAAAAACTTAAACTCAAAGAAATTTTACATTTACATTAATTACCTGAACTTAACCTGCTAAGTATTTTGAAAGTATTTCTTCCCACTCATGACACTTTGTCATATTCACTGATAATGATTATTTTTAGTGTTCTGTAACTAATACGGGATATGTAAAAAGGTCATCACTTATATGGAATTCACAAAGATTCAGCTAAAGGAGATGTCTCAAAATGCAATTCTGAAAATAAAATATTAATAATTATAAAACTGACACCAGTTTTTAGAGCCCAAATAGTTCAAAACTAAACTTCTTTCTTGATTATGAACAATTGAAGAAGTCATTTCATGTGAGTTCATGATTTACCTCATCCATATTAGTTCTGTAGGAAGTAAAATGTTTTTGATAACCTTCTCCATACCAGTGAGCTATAGAGGCTTATTAGTGTTTTCTTTTGAACATAGCTAAAGAGATCATCTTGATTATTACTATAATATAATGATATCTATCGCCAAAAGCCTCTACTGAATTTAAACTCTTATATTTTTTATTCTTAGAAGTATAGTTCTATGAGTATAAAATATTCCATTAAGGAATAGATAATTGACTTTATAGTCAATTAAACAAAAATACCATAAAGAGAAATATATATATATATAAGTCAGAGATGAATGCTTCTCTCCAAAATATTCTCAGGCTTTTTACCAAAATATTCTTATGGTTAACACAGACCTCTTTAAATTGCTACACCCAGCAATAAATGAGTCAGAGATTTTGTTACTTTCTTACCTCTCTCATTTGCAGTTTTTGGAATTTGCAGAGACTGCAACATCCGGAGACAAGGAATAAGTGTCTGAAACAACCTTGACCTTGCCCTAATTTCTCCCAGAACAGGATATTCTGTAATACTTGAACTCATGTCAAATTTCACCTAGGGTGTGCAGCACACAGAGGGGTGCTTTGGGGGTCCCTTTGGGTGTGTTAGGGAACATGTGAAGACTCCATCCAATCCAGGCAGCTTTCCAGAGCTTCCCTTTAAGTAAGATCACTCAATGTTTCTTTCTGTGATTGGATTATTCAATTAGCATAATGTCTTCTATGTTCACCCATGTTGCAACAAATATTTGAGATACTTAGATATTAGAAAAAATTAAAGCATTATTTAAAATCTCTGACCTTTTTGGAGGTAATATTTTTGGGAATCAATTCCAGAGAAGTTTGTAGAGGATGGGATTTTTTGAGTTGTTATCCATATTAGAATATTTTTAAGCAATTATTTTAGAGATATTTATTTTTAATAAAACCATAAAGAAAGATAGGAATGTGCAGCCCCAAATTTCAAACTATGTTTTCAATCTATCAAAACGTTTTCGTGACTACTGTCCTTGCTCCTTCTCTAGTTCAGGATTGTTGATCATTTCATGCTGTTAAGAATATTTCATACAATCCCATGATCAGCAAGACCTTATGAGAAAATGAAAAGGGCTGTATCAACGTAGATACCGGGGGTCTCCCACTGCCTTTTGCTGTTTATACTTTTCATTTCATGGGTTTCAAAATAAAAGACTTTATCCATAGTGATTCTCATTTTTACAGATCATAATAGTAAAAATGCAGAGATTATAAGTATATGTGTGGCTAGTTTGATAACACTAAAATAGAGCAAGTAATGAATAACAAGTAGTCCTTCTAGAATATTGAATAAAAGGTATCAATACATTTTCATTTACTTTTAAAGATTCATGTTTGTTATTCTTTTCAAGTGAGAAACACTCTCTCTGGTACATAACTTATGTCTGGTCTGCAGATGTGATACACCACACTGAAAAACTTAAACACCTTTCCCATAAAACTATCAATATTTATTAAGATGTGAGTTACATATCATATGATACACACAGCTTTAAAAATAGTTCCTCACAAAAACAAATAAAAGTATATTATATATTATTATAAATCAGTAAATGATACTGAAATTTTAAATTATAAACACAGTAAAAAGTAATAAATTGAATGATTGCTTAAATTATAATAAATGTGTTGTCTTAAGCCCACTTATAATTTCTCCATGGACCATAAAATTTCTCTAGTATTCTGTTTGCATTAGGGATTTAGAAATCTTTCATCAAAAAAAAAAAAAATACTGATAAAGTAGAAGTGATGGTAAGCATTTTTTTCTATGAACAGTGCCTTAAACTTGAGAGAAAATTAAAAAGATATTTAACAGACCATAGTGCATATCATTTAGAATAAGTGTCCCTGACCGTTTCTCACTCAAACATACACATCCTTCCCCTCTATCTCCCTAGGGAATGGTTGGAGTGAACTGTTAAAAGTGACAGTCAAAAAACTATTTTCAAACCAAATAGCTGTGAGTAGAGTCCAATAACAAGCCAATGATGCTTTTGTACCAAAATAAAATGTGTCACAAAAGTGGAAATAGGAATTCTTTCTCCTTGGTGGGATCAGTTCAGTGTAGGGCAGTGAGTTATCATGTTATTTCTGTGGATTTCAACAAAAGCAGATACTTCATTGCAAGTATGGCCAACTATAGAAAGAGAGTTACTGGATGCCTTCTAGTGGAGAACCTGATACCTATTAGTGTTTAATTAAATATTTATGTGATGAATTGACACAGTTGCATGGCAAAAATTAAGAAAGAGGTTGTGATTTATTTAATTGCTCTAATGATGCCTTCCAATGGTGGTGGCAACATAGGTGGTGGGGATAGTATCATCGGTGTGGATTAGTGATGATGGAGAACTTCAGCAGCTCCAGAAGACAACTCTGGCAACTAACTGTACAAGGGACATGACTCAAAAATGTTGTAACAAATTTTAGCTTCTTGGTGGTTATCTTTTTCAGGTATCAAGAATGATGCTTCATCAACAATCCAGACCTTAACAACAGATATAAATGACAGAAGAGGGAATTATTAAATCTACAGTGAGTTTGAGAAACTCATTTATTGAATACATAATAAATGCATTATTTGGGCTCAAATACATTAAAGGAGGATAAAGGAGACAGACTGATTGGAATTCAAATAACCTATGCTGTTAGAGAGTGAGAGCAGCATGATAGTGTTTGTGAAGATGACATATTAAACCAAGAATTTAGGGTATGGAAAATGAATGATTACCTCTCCTATGCTGTCAATGGAAAATAAACTCTGTGTCTTAGACCTCCATGGAGCTTCAAACTATAAATTTCACCCAATTATCTGTAGAGAAGGTTGTTAAATCAAGCAGCATTTAAAAAGATTACTTGTGAAGATTTAGATATGCTCATGATGGACCGGGCACAGTGGCTCTTGTAATCCTACCACTTGGGAGGCCAAGGTGGGAAGATCATCTGAGCTCACAGGTTTGAGACCAGAATGAGTCAGAGTGAGATAATGCCCATCTCTAAAAATAATGGAGTGTTGTGGTGGTGCCTGTAGTCCCAGGTACCTTGAGGCAAGATAATCTCTTGAGCCCAAGAGTTTGAGGTTGCTGTGAGCTATGACACCACTTCACTCTACTGAGGGCGTAAAAGTGAGACATTGTCTCAAAAAAAAAAAAAAGATATACTAATGCCTGGTCACTGTCCTCCATTATTTTGAGGTGGGGCAAAAGCATGTATTTTTAAAATGCTCTCCAAATATTTAAAATATGCAGAAAAGTTTGGGAAAAAATTATCTGGAAAGTTTATATGTTCTAGTGACATGAGTAACACATCCCAATCTTCTGAAATTAACCACATTGTTAGAAAATGATAAGTCATAACTAATAAAACTTTTATAATAGAAATATGTATTGGGGTGAATTAATCAAGTAAGGTTATGGAGTGTATCTTTCTGTCCCCACTGCTATTTTAGCTCATGGATAGAATATTTCTTATAGGGAAATCATATGGGCTCATAGGTGTACTTCTTTTTCAGGTAACTAAAGTTTTTACAAATATATAAAAATAAGCAAATGAGGCAAGGACTTCAAGATAGCTGACTAGAAGCATCTGGTACTGTCTTTGTCAGTAAAAAATAACCAAAACAGCTCATAGTTAATCACACTTGTAATATGTCATCTGAGAAAGGACACTAGAATTCAATGGGGAGGTGATAGAAAATACCTAAAGCAAGGCAAGATAAGCCAATGAGGCAGCCTGCTTGGGTGGGATTGTCTGGAACCTGCATAGGCTCTCCAAATGCAGGGAAAGGCAAATAAGAGACATTCATCGGACCACATTCACCACAGACTCCTGCAAGTCTGATCCCTTAACCCTCACAGGCCATGAGACTTACGTAGGAAGCTGTCCGGGACAGCTCAACAGCTTTGACTGGATCCTACACAATCCTGAGTCTTAAGCAGCTACAGAGAGGGCTTCTGAAAGCCCAGCACCTAGCAGACTACATCCTTTCCTGTGCTCTAATAGCCCCTGCATTTGCATGTACACATACCTGGACCCTCCTTGACAGGCCTGGCCCACAGCCACTGCTGTGGCTGGCTGCTGCTTCTAGGGCTGAAGTGTGAGCCTTTGGAAGTAAAACCTTCAGCCTTCAGCAATAAAGTTGCCAAGCGTTCAAAAGGGACTTGAGTACAGGCTACTTTGCTTATAGATACAACCAGGCAAAAGAGCACACTCCTCAGCTGTCTGGCTGTGGCTGCTGCCAAAGAAAGAAATCCTGCCCTCCCAAGTAGCAGGGCCACAGTACAGTCACCACTGCCCCTACTCAAGAATTCTGCCAGGATCATTAGGATAACCCTGCCCTTGTCCACCAGAGGCAGCACCTGGGCTTACACACGAGTGCCTAATCATTTTTCCCAGGGGGTTGAGGTCCAGCCCAACAATCTGCCATTTCACATTGGCTAAAACCCACCTGCACACACCACCTTCAGGTCTGGGGCCTGCTCGGACCAGCCCACCACAACTGTTTCCAACATCCATTGTGGATGACTTGAGAATCAGAGTGTTTTCCTGCCACTGCTGATTCCAACACTCTATGCCATGCCCTCTGTCCAGGGGCCCATGGTCCCACACACCTCCTCAGTCCACTATTGCTCCTACTGGCACCTGAGCAAGGTTCTTGGAGATCTAAGAATTAGCCCAGATGGACCTATTAACCTGATAGAGTGTACACCACTCTGAGGCCCTAGATTATCCAAAAAGATAATCTATACAAACATATTCAGCCTGGGGTTGCCACCACTGTGGCCTGAAGACCGACACACTTTGCATCCCAGTCTTGAGATAAACTTCACCAGAGCTTTGATTAAAAACTGCTTTTTAAGGCACTGAGGAAATCATAGCACCACTAATATTGTGGACAGCCTAAGAAATCAGTCACAGACTACACTACTTTATGCATACATATTCAAAGTCAAAATACCCTACCCAATTAACACCATACACAAATCTTTAGGAAAATTTCCTATAGTATGAAAGCAAATTCAAAAAATTAGAATATGTCACAGTAACACCAGATGCTTAAATGTCAAAATAAGGACATAATTACCATAAATTATGAAAACCATGAAACTTCCAAAAACATTAATTATCTAGCAATAGATTTCACTGGAAAAAAATTTATAAAATCATAGGAAAATAATGCAAAATGATGATAGTAAAAAGTTTAGTAAGATACAAGAGAACACAGAAAAATAATGGAAAAAATAATAGAAAATAATTCAGGATACAAATGAGAAATGTATCAGAGAGACAGATATTATTAAAAACAACTAAACAGAAATTCTGGAAAGAAAAGTTCATTTAATGAAATACAATATGCATTTGAAAGCTTGAACAATAAACTAGACTGTGTAGAAAAAAGAATTTGAGAACTTGAAGATAAATCTTTTGAAATAACTCATTCAGAAAAAATGAAAAAAAAAGAAAGATAAAAAAGTATGACAAAAGCCTATATGAAATATGAGACAATATTAAGTGATAAAATATTCAAATTTTGGTGTCCCAGAAGGCAAAGAGAAAAAGAAAATTGATTTAAGGAAATAATAATTGAAAATTTTCCAAGTCTAGCAAAAGATTTAGACATCCAGATATAAAAAGTACAGACATATCAAACAGACACAATTCAAAAAAGGTCTTCTCCATGGCATATTATAACCAAACTGTCAAAAGTCAAAGAATTTTGCAAATAGCCAGAGAAAAAACATTTAATCATTTGCAGAGAAAGTTTCCTCAGACTAACAGCAGAGCTCTTAGAAGAAATTTTACAGGCCAGGAGAGAATGTGTTGATATATTTAAAGTGCTGAAAAAACAGTCATCCAAGGTTACTATACAAAGCCCTTTATAAATGAAGGTTCCTAGACAAGTACAAGCTAAGGGAATTTGTCACCACTGGTCTTGCCTTACAAACAATTCTTAAAAGAATTCTATACCTGAAGGTGGAAGAATAGTATTTATCATCATGACAGCACACAAAAATATTAAATTCACTCACTGGTAAAGCAAATACATAAGGAAGAGACAGGGTTGAAATGTTAACAACACAATTAAACACCCTACCACAATGATAAGCAATAAAAGGGAAAGAAAGGACCAAAGGATATATAAACCAGTCATAAAGCAATTACAAAATGACATAAATAAGCCCTCACGTGTCAACAGTAACCTTAAATGTAAATTTGTTGAACTGTCCATTTGTAAGATACAGACTCAACGGATTAAAAAAAATTAACCACCTATGTGTTATGTGCAAGGAACTCATCTCATCTTTAAATAAATATTGGCTGAAAGTAAAATGATCCAAAAAGATAATCTATACAAACAGAAACAAAGAGCTAGCTTAAGTAGGTATACTTATAAGAGATCAAACATACTGAAATACAAAAACAGCAAAAAGAAGCAAACTAAGTTCATTATAAAGGGCCAATTCAGCAAGAGAACCTAATTCTAAATACATATGCACCCACCACCAGTGTACTTAGATATATAAGGAAAGTTACTAAATCTAAAGGGAGAGATTGATGCTCATACAATAATAGTTGGGGATTTCAATATTCCCATTCTCAGAATTAGATTATCTAGAAACATAACAAAGAAAGAAACATTGCATTTCAACAGCACATTAGAATAAGCTTAGGCATTTACAGAACATTTTACCCAAAATAATACATGTTATTTCTCATCAGAAAATATTCAATACATAGAATATTTTCCAGGGTAGAACATAAGATAGACACAGAAGAAGTCTCAGCCCATTTTTAAAAATCAAAATTATATTAAGAATCTTCTCACAACAAAATGACATAAAACTAGAAACCAATACCATGAGGAACTCTGGAAATAGAACAAGTGCATGAAAATTAAACATACTCCTGAATGACTATTTTTGTCATTGAAGACATTAAGTTGGAAATCAAAACACTACTTGAAACAAATGGAAATGAAAACACAAAACCCCCAAATCTATGAGACACAGCAAAAAAAGTGCTAAGAATGCTTATAGTAATAAATACCTACACACAAAAAAAGATTTCAAATAAACAATCTAATGATCCATCACAAAAATCTACAAAGGCAAATCAAGCCAAACCCAAATTGGCAGGAGAAAAGAAACAACAAAGATCAGAATAGAATTAAACACAACAGACATATACACAAATACAAAAAAAAAAAAAAAAAGATGGGGGGGCGGCAACTGTGGCTTAAAAGAGTAGGGCGCTGGCCCCATATGTCAGAGGTTGTGGGTTCAAACCCAGCCCTGGCCAAAAACAGCAAAAGAAAAAAAAAAAAAGAAAGAAAAGATGGGAGGAAATATTTTCATACTACGCAACTATAAGGGGCTGATGACAAGAAGAAAATCAAGTAACCCAATTAAGAAGTGGGCAAAAGTCATGAAAAGAAACCTTTCAAATGAAAATAGTCTAATGACAAAGAAACAAAGAAAAATGTTCATCATCTCTAATCATCATGGAAATGTGAATGAATACTCAAAAAGCTAAAAGTAGACCTTCCATGTGATCCCATAATCCCATTACTAGGTATCCACGCAGAAAGAAAAAAAAATTATTTTACCATAGGTCATTTTCACTAGAATGTTTATTGCAGCTCAATTTACAATTGCCAAGATGTGGAAACAACTCAAGTGTCTATCAACTTGCGAATGAATAAAGTATGGCATATGGACACCACAGAATACTATTCTGCCGTACAAAAAGAAGGATACTTTACATCTTTTGAATTTAGCTGGAAGGACTTGAAAAGCAAGCATCCAATCTACTCAATACTTACATGAAACCAGTAGATGAACAAATACATGCCTACATGAGAGAAAAAGACAATTAAATTCAAATAAGGGGGGAGAGGGAACAATAGAGGGTGGAGAGAGGAAGTGGGAGGAGGTTTGGTAAGCTCCTATCTAATGAGTATAATGTAGGGGTATATGGCACAGCTCCTGGGAGAAGGGCTCAACTAAAGCTTGGGTTTTAACAAGCTCAAAAATGTAACCTAACAGTTGTACCCTTATATTAATCTGAAATTAAGAGAAAAAAATACACAATGAGATATCCCCTAACTCCAGAATACCTTTTTATCAAAAAATTCCAAAACAGTAAGTACTGGCATGAATATGAAAAGAAAGAAACACTTGTACACTATTGGTGGAACTGAAACTAGTACAATCTCTCTGAAAAGACTGGGGGAATCTGAAAGAAGTTAAAGTAGACTTGCCATTTGATCCATCAATCCTACTACTAGGTATTTACCCCTGGGAAAGGAGGCATTTTATAAAAAGGACACTTGAATTTGAACATTTATAGCATCACAATTCACAGCTGCAAAGATATGGAAATAAGCCTAATGCCCATGAATATCTGAATACATTAATATAAATGTGATATATATGTGTATATATTTACATACACACACACACACAAACACACTATGGAGTACTACTCAACCTTAAAAAATGGTGATCTAGTATCTTTTGGAGACCCTTATGTTAAGTGAAGTTATGCAAAAGGGAAAAACAAACATCACATGATAGCAATGCTAATTTGCAACTAGTTGTTCACGTTTTATGTGTACATGTAGAAATAAGATTCAGTGGAAATCAAATAGGCAGAGGAGGGTTGGAGTAGTGAAATAAATTCACACATACCTGATACAAGGCACATTCTAGAGAAGGGCATACATATAGCTTTGACTTAAAATGTACAAAAGGAAATTATGTAACCAAAATTTTTCTGAAATTTAAAACAGAATAAAAAGAAGAAAACCTTAACAAACTAATAACTAGGAATGAAATTGTCAGTAAAACAAGTATTCCAACAAAAAAAGTTCCAGACCAGACGGCTTCATTACTTAATTCTACCAAATTTTCAAAGAAAATCTTGCACCAATTCTCACAAAGTCTTTAGAAAAATTGTAGTGGAGAGAATTCTAACTCAATCTATAAAGTCATAATTGCCCTGAAAGGGTTTTTGAGTGTGTGTGTGTGTATGGAGGGGGGGAGATAAAGAAAGGTTGATTAATAGGCAAAAACATATAGTTAATAGTATGTTGTGTGGACCACAGTTAACAACACTGTATTATATATTTCAAAACAGCCAGAAAAGATGACTTGAAATATTTTCAACACACAAAAATGAAAAATATTTGAGGTGATAGATACCTCAAATACCCTGACTTAATTATTACATATTCTATACATGAAACAAAATATCCCATGTTAACCATAAATGTTACATATTTATGTACAAATATATACCAATACAAAGGAGCTATAAATATATACAATCTTGTTATATATTTATTGATAATGGACTAGTAGAAGAATATAGTGTTTTAAAGCCTGAACCCCAAAACTATTACATTTTTATTATAAATTATAAATTAATATAGAAAAACTCAGAGTTACTATTTGCCCTCAGCTTTTTTGAATTCATGCCTCTTAAACATCATGATTTTTTCCATTTTTTTCTAATGATTAATTATTCATAATCCTGTTGTTTCTTTGTCCAGTGAGTATTTCACAATAACCTTTGAAAATAGTGCAAAATGGTGAGGAGGAAACACACACTTTTGCATTCTCTTCTTTTTCTTCAATATGTATAGTTTTAGCTCTCTGTTTTACTATGGTGAGAATATGGGGAAAAAGGAGGGCCACTATCATGAAAAAAAAAAGCTTAGGGTGAGTGGAGATGACTCAAATATAAAGTAGGAGGTAAGAGGATAGATAAGCAGATCAGATAAAGGAGGAAATGAAGATGAGAGGTATTTACCACTGCAGGGATAAGGAGGCCGGGAAGAGAGGCTTTGTACAGGGTATCTAGTGAGAGGCAGATGACACTAGAAGATGCTTTGTCTACTACTAGTAACAAAAAGACCAGAGGGGGCTCCCAAGGAAAAATAGAAAATGTGTCAAATGGGTCCTCAAGGACTGACCAGATGTTTGGTTTACCATAAAGGGTCTCCAAGGACTGACCAAACAAAATGAGACAGATAAATCACAAAGGGGAAATCATCATCAGGCCTTGAAAAAGGTCTTCGGAACACGCACACAGTTGAGGTAACAGTGTCCCTAAATTACCTACACCATTAACATAGTAAAAAATCACAACTTACTAGCACCACCAAAGTTTACAAATGCTATGGCAATCCCTGGAATGGCCTTACGAGGGTAGAAAAGGGGAAGCTTCCTAAATCCAGAAATTTTCCAACCATTTCCAAGAAAAATTATACATATTCACCCCCTTCCACATGCACAACATAAAATTAGTTAATCAGAATAAAAGGAGAAATCTTGTGAAACTCAGATTCTCCTCCATTCAGAAGGGCCAACCCATTCCTTTTCTGGAATGTGCTGTACTTCAATAAATGTTGGTACTTTCTGTATTTGCATCAGCTTGCTGTGCTCATTTTACTCCATCTACTCAGCATCAGTACCCATTGTTTCAGTACTGAGAACCAAGTACTAGGGAACACAGGGACCTGACATCTGGTCCCAACACCTGACAAGAGGAAGAGGCAATGTCAGAGTCGAAGAGTTGGCTCTCTTCCTTCTTTCCTCCTATTCAAGTTAGATTTTTGTCTCCAAATCCCAGTTTTGGCCAATCCACTTTGGAGTGTTGTCTTACTCATCAAGAGAAAATTGGCAGGACCTACCCATCATAAATGCAAATATTTTATTGTTTGTATATCACTTTAGTCATGTCAAACTTTTAAAATAGATACTTTCCTTAGGTATTATTAAAGAATTATCACTGTGGGTATTTCATGTCATTTCAAAATCATCTTCTTCAAATTCAATGATTATGCGACATGCTTAAATTCATTTCAAATGTAATTACATTAAGTTTATTTCATAGTTTGTTAGAGTCATAATAACTTTTGATCCCTAGATGAATTTCTTTTGCACACAGCAACAAACCTGCTCAAAGCAGCACAGGTTCTGGAAGTGTTATTATGCATGCCCAGGTGCATCTTGTCATAGCAGGGTCTATGATTATCCACTAAAGAACTTTGCATATACTCGTTATCCACATGAGAGTCTTCCTCTTCTTTATTTGTTCACAGCTCAGGAGTGAGACCTCCTGCAAATTGCAATTTAGATGTAAAAGGAGTTTATTTTAGGAATGTTCATGTTTCATCACTAAGGGACACATACCCTTGGCGAGGTGCATGCATAACTTCCACAGTGTTAATGAGCATTCTATGTGTTCATCAATAGGAAATGGAAAAATCTTTGGTCACGGACAGTGTCTCCAGCAGGGAGAAAGGCATATTCACTTTCTGGCCTATCAGTTATCAAAATCAGCATGTACTCTCCTGTATTAGATAAGAACTATTAGACTGGGAACCTGATTCTGGTCCCTTGGGGATTGTAATATGGAAGAGTTATTAAAGAGATATCATAAAATATTTATGAAGAAAACACATCTATATTATGCTTTACTACTGCCTTTAATACAGATAGTGTAGAGAATATAGTTTCTCCATTTTACATGGCTCTATAATTAAAGTAAGGCATTAAAAAAAATGACTGAAAGAAAACACTAGAGAAGCATTCATTCAATGTTATTTAAATATAGACTGACACCCAGAGTAGGAAAGACACTGTTAGTGTACACATCATTGAATTAGCCTAACATTATATCTGTACACTTAATTTTTACTGAAAGTTACTCATTGAACATTTTACACATATTTATTTTTCTGGAACAATTGTTAAATAGGGGGAAAAAGCAAATATGTAATTTATTTCTAGAAACCATTTAGGAAACAAATATAGGAAACATCAAAAAGATAGATACTAATGCAAAGAAAATATACCAGCCTAGTCCTTTTAGGGTCAGAGAGAAAAGTAAATTAGATGATCTTATTTGAACAAGGAGTTTTTCACTTATTAGATAGATAGGTATTAAGATTAAAACAAAATGAGGCAGGCATTAAAAATATTCCAGCTGGGGACAAAGTTTGATTGAAGCTTTAAAATGAAAAATAAAAATGGGTTATTAATATTTCCTTGATGGCGAAACCTGTCCCTCAGTGAGTAGGGTGCTGGCCCCATATACCAAGCATGGCAGGTTCAAACTTGGCCCCGGTCAAACTGCAATGAAAAAATAGCCAGGCATTGTGGCAGGCACCTCTAGTCTGTGTTACTTGGGAGGCTGAGATAAGAGAATCACCGAAGTCCAGGAGCTGGAGGTTGCTGTGAGCTGTGTGACGCTGTTGTAACTGAGGCCACCCATAAAAAATACGGACCCCTCACTCTAGGTACAAATCAGAGGTGATTTTATTTACTCCTGCACGGTGTGGTGGGGGGCGCTGCTGAAAGGCAGATGGCCCAAATCAGGTGGTCATTTATGACATCTGTACAGATGGACTGCTGCCCAAAGGGCAAATGGCCCCTCGGTGCTGTACAGGCTGATTTTTATACCCCTTTTGTGGCTGTTTACAGGGTGGAGTTACAGTCTGGTAGTTGGCTCAGGGGATAGCTGCGTGGCAGCTTGGGGGGCAACTCAGTAACCATGGGGACAACTTGGAAAGCCCACTAGCTTAGGAAATTTTGCTTGAGTAAGTTTTTACCGTTGTTTAGCTGGCTAGGGGAGTTGAGGTAAGTTTCTCATCATTGTGTTTAGACATTGCCACCATTGCTAGGGAGTCAGGGAACTCGGAGAACTTCCTTGTCAGAAACCTGTTCTCAGAATTAAACCAAAAAGAGGGGTTTGAGATGGACGGGGACTCAGGCTGAAACAGTTAGGGACCTTAGGGGGACTTCTTGCCGGGTCAGTTACTACATTCCCTACTGGTCTTTTGGGGAATCAAATCCTTGATTCATCTGCATTATTGGAGAGGGGCTGATAGTGGATATGTAATACCATTAATTTTATTATTTAGGGCTGGACAGGGAACTTTCACTTCAGGCTCAGGTGAGTTCAGACATCAGATTCCTATTTCCAGGCACAAACTCTCTGAGTCTCAGCAAGGTTAGGCACAAAGCGGTTTCAAACATTTTAGATGGCTCTATCCTGACTAAGGAGCACACACCCTAATCTCCTCTCCAGACAAAAACCGCAGCAAAGACCTAATAACCTTATTGCAGGTGAGGGGATGCATAACACTCCTTTAGTTTGTCAAACTATTTCTCAGGGCCAATTATTTGCCCCTAGTAAAAGGAAAGCTTTGACGTGAGTCTCCTCCTCCCTTCCAGAGGCTGTTCACCTTAGATACAGATACAGCTTCATCTAGTATGCGATTTGCACTCTCTCTTCTAAATTTTGAAGGGCCATTCAGAGCTCACTGGACTGCTTGAATTGCAACACTTTTCAAGGCACGGCCTGTCTGCCAATAGCTCTGGCACTCTCCACTCTCTCTGCATGCCTCTCAGTTTAACAAAATGTCATTTTATAATAAAACTACAAAAACATTATTTTCCCCCAAGTCCCAATGGCCATGTGGCTGCTACTAAAGACAGACAGAAAACTAAAGGAGATGGAAAACCTAGAACTTCCAGTTTTTCTCAGAAAAACCAGGGGACAATGTTGGAGCAGGGAAGAAGGGCACACTCACAAATTTGTTTCACCCCGTGATTGGGGGACTGGGGGCGAAGCTCCACTTATTGTTACCCGTTTTAGTCATTCTCCAAGCACTCACATGCATATAATTCTAACTCATTTTTTTGACCTCAATTTCCCACTCGAACTGCTGCTTAGCCATAGGAGGCAAAACAATACTCCCCCAGAACCTGTGAAGGGAGGTCTAGCTCTACCCTCAGAGTTTTTTCAGTCACATCACACCCATACACTCTCATATACTTTTTAACAGACCAGCTAATGATCTAATGTCCATTGCATTGGTCAGGCTCTTTTTTCCGTTAAAACTGTAGTGGAATCCCCAGATCGATTATACCTTGCCTCAATTTGGGGTCTCAATATCAGGTTATTGCGGCAGGTGCTGATATTTTAGCACTGAGGTCTTAGGGACTGTGACTCTTCTTGGGTTTTCTACTCAAACCTTAATAGTACCATGGTGGTGGGCTAATATACATATGAGTTTTTACTTTTCCCTGTGACATTTCCCTCTTTTAAAAGTCCAATTAAAAGACAAGTCCCTCAAGGAATTCCTCAGGCTTCAGACATGCATTGACCAGCCAGCTTCCAGTATGTGGCCAGAGCAGGGCATGTTGACTGTCTTAAAAGTTACCTCTACTTCTTAGAGGGGTAGTGAAGTCTTATTCAGCCAGCTGTGATGACTCCAGGTGAGGATTCTTTTCACTTTCACTGCTGTACGTGTGGTCAGGATGATGTTGGGAAGTCCTTTCTACCTTGGTTTCAGGGTGACTGGTTTGGTCTCCTTGATTCTCCAGAAAGGATATACAGATACAAAAGACTAAACAGAACATAGTTAAATGTCCCAGTGGAGATTTTTCTTGCTACTCTTTCTAGGGTTTTTGTTTAAGGCCTGTATCTAATTTTTAATTTTTCTATATAGACACAGTAGATAGCATTTAATACTGCACACATTTTTCTAGTGTAGTTAACAGGTGACTTTTGTATACTCTTAAAGCTTTAGAGTAGATATAACTATTGTATATAATTCTATACTCTTTGACCAGTCTCTTAGTTCCATTTAACAGATGAGTTTAGTAAAATAGTTATGTCTTATTTTATGAGTTGACATTACATACAATGCTGGGATTTAATAAAGGTGGATCACAATCTTTATTTTGAACCATTTCTCTCTCTCTAATTTGTCTCTTTATTAAAGACAAAGTATAGTAGAACTAACTTAGTTGTCAAAATAAACTGTACTTTCAGTATGCTGGGTCTGATTATTTGCATAAAGTGCAGTAAGAATAATTAATTATTAGCTATCTAGGCTCTTTTTTCCTTTAAAATTGGCTTTTCTGGAACCTTTCATAAGGAATCTCAGGCTGGACTTTCTTGAAAGCCTTTCATGAGCTCAGGTTTCATCTGTGCCATTAGATACATGTTTGCATTGGGTAAATTCTTCTTCTCTTGAGGTTTTCAAGCATTTTTCAATTCCCAGACCTGTCAGCAAGTGACCTTTGTTAATTACCACAGATCAGGAAATGTTACTGATGGGTATCTGGCCAGTTTTTCCAAAGGGTTTTTTTGCCTTATAAAGTCAACCTTAATTCCTTAATGCAGTATGGATACTTCTGGAAATGCTATTCCAGCCAAAGCCTTGGTAAAATAACCAGTGCCTTTATCATGTCCTATAGAATAAAACAGATTCTTATTGAACTTATGCAAATAACTGTATTGTTAGAAATTAAGAATACTTACAAATGAATTTCAAATTCTGGAGAAATTAAAGAGAGAGAAAAAATACATGTTTTAAATTTTGCTTATAAGTACATACATTGCTTGAAAACCTACAAATAGTTTAAAAAGTAAAATGGTTTTCTTGACTTCTGGAAAATAGAACACAGAAAGAATCAGCAATATCTTAAACAAAACCTATAACAAATCGACTTTGTTTTACATATCTTATTTCTGTTCTGTTTGACACTAGGTTAGTAGAACTCATAGACAGGTTTTATTTTTCCTATGAAAGTTTCAAAAGTCTGTTGTTAATTTAAAGGTACTCAATTTTCAAAGACATTAGGAATTTGAATTTGACAGAATTTGTTAATTTCTCTTAATATTTCCTTTTTCTTTTTCTAAGATAAACTTTGGATTCATCCAGTTACATAAAAAACACTTTCTTTTTAGATTAATAACTGATAATATATGTTAAGACAGACCAATATTTTATACCTTAAGAAAGACTAATATTTTGTAATATTGAAACATACATATAACCATAATTCATACAAAATTAATTACCATTTCATATTTGACTATGTTTCTTATACATTTTTAACAAATTAAATAAGTTTAACTTGTTTTCCTCAGATTTTTAATATTTCAAAAAGACAAATTCAGAGTAGTTGGCCAAGGCTGAGTTTGAATCTGCCAGTTTTGGTGAAGGTGGCCAATGCTGCAAACTCTGTGCTACAGGTGACAAGTTCCAAATTTAGAGTTTTGATGTTGGAAGTTTTGCCAAATATCAAAGGCATAAAACATTTGTTCAAAGAAGATTACAATTTAAAAGATTTTAAAGAGAATACATAGTTCACTGGATTACATGTAAACTTCTTCATAAGTTTTACTTAACCTGCGCAGATTTACCACAAATATTTTAGACTTTTTTAACCTTTGTCACATAGCATTCACTCTCTGGGGCCCTGCTTGCCATGTCAGGGTGCTGGAGAGCACTCCCATCAGGGAATCAGAATGCTGAGGGAAAAACAGTGAATTACCACACAGAGATATTTATACTAACAATATAGAGGAGGAAACCTTTAATTGATGACAAGAACTAGAACTCAGGTGTCTTGAGGCATAGAATGCTGAGTTCTAGGGAATTGGTAAACTCTTTTACACTTGTTTTTTTCTTTTTCAGTTTAATACAAGACTGTTTCAGGCTGAGATTAATTTTTAACAAACACTGAACAAATGATATAAAATGACATGGTAGACACGGGTCCAACATGAACAATGTTTAAAAGTTTACATTTACTCTTACACTTTCATATTCTCAAAACGAGATCTAGGACACTTTTTTCATATAGTTTTTAACAGGCATGTGGGTGATCTAATACTCCAGGACATCTGCTTTCATTTTCTGGTGATGTGTGCGAACATACATTTCTGGGAGCTCCCGACTGGCCAGTATGGCTGAGGCTCCCCATGCCTCTGAAAGTTTTTGACAGGCTAATAGCTCAGTAACCTGAGGTCCCTGTTTAAAGTTCTTATCTTTTGCTTTCCCCACCAGGCTTTACAAAAATTACAATTGACTTTAACAAATAGTTACATATTTTTTAATAATTTATAACAAATCTGCAGACACTAGTCAAAATTATGTTAAAGTAGCTTATCTCTGGAGGCAGACTTACAGGTAAATTTAGGAGTGATCGTCAGCTGGTCTCCTAAGGGCTCTAGGTTCTCTGAGGACCCCGGGATATTTCCAGGGGGAGACTTCCCTCAGAGGGGCCACAGCCTGCCCCCATCCTGGAGGCTGCCTGAGGAGCAATAGAATACGTGCCAACCAGAGTAATGCCGAGAAGCTGCTGTTTTAAAAAGTAAAGAGAACTATTTTTTTTTCTCTTTAGATTTAAATGAGTAATTGACCTTGCATTTTTTGATGAGTGCCAAGATTCATTAATAACATAGCAACCACAGGTTTTTTGTAGTCAAAGGGAGGAACAGTTTTACCAAACTTTGTAGTAACTCTTTAATTGATGGAAGGAGAGGGTGACATTTAAATTTGGAATTGACCAATCTGTGAAAGGAATTTTGACAAACTATTAGAAAGAGCAAACACAAATTTGACAAACAACTCATGTATTCCAGTTAAACAAACCAAAGACCTACCCTCTGTGAGTCCTAAAGAGAAAAACTTAAGACTGACCAAAGACTACCAGACAAAACCAGGCTATAAACACACCAGAGACTCACTTCCCTGTGAGTCTAATGAGGAAAAAACCTGACAAACCAGAGAAAGGACAAGTAAAAGCAGACAGTTCAGAAAAATCCAACGGGACGGAGAAACGTCCAAAGAAGCAAAACCAACAGGCTCCCTGTGAGTCCAGACAGACCGGGCAGAAAGAAGACTGACAGGTTTCACACAATCTTACTAACATGGGAAATCCACCCACTGAAAGAAACCAACAGACTTATACTTTAAAGAGGAGAAAGTTACAGACCCACGCTCTGTGAGTCTGGAGAAGAAAGACTAACAGACTCATACTCTGAGCTCAGAGAAAAGAAACCAGTGGACTACACTCTGAGTCTAGCATGAGACAAACCTGAGACATTAAAAAACCTGACACACAAGACAAATCTGAGACATGAAACAAACCTGAGATACGAGACAAATCTGAGACATGAAACACACCTGAGACATGAAACAATCCTAGGAGGGGGAAACTTCTCCCCCCACCCAGGGAACCGGCCGTATAGCTGCATCCTGCTGGTCTGTTCCCCCCCCCCAAAATCTCCTGAGACCTGGCAAATTTATCTGAGGTGTTGTTGCTTTTATCACCAATTTTAAAAGTTTTGGGACCCTTGCCCAGACTCCACATATCCAAGGGCCCCGGGGTGGAGGAACTTCTCTGCCGTCAGACGGTGGTGGGCTTAGGTTGGGTGGTCCGAAGGGTGGCAAAATCTTGCTGGGGCCTCCAGAAATGTTGTAACTGAGGCCACCCATAAAAAATACAGACCCCCCCACTTTGATTTTATTTACTCCTGCACAGGGGGCCGCTGCAAAAAGGCAGACGGCCCAAATCAGGTGGTCATTTATTACATCTGTACACATGGACTGCTGCCCAAAGGGCAAACGGCCCCTCAGTGTGGTGCAGGCTGATTTTTATACTCCTTTTGTGCTGATGTGGCAAGCAAGCATGTACAAAAGCAAAACGTGGCTGGTTACAGGGCGGAGTTACAGTCAGGTAGTTGGCTCAGGGGGTTGCTGTGTGGTGACTCAGGGGGTCAACTCAGTAACCATGGGGACAACTTGGAAAGCCCAGTAGCTTGGGAAACTTTGCTTGAGTAAGTTTTTACCATTGTTTAGATGGCTAGGGGAGTTGAGGTAAGTTTCTCATCATTGTGTTTAGACATTGCCACCATTACTAGGGAGTAAGGGAACTTGGAGAACTTCCTTGTCAGAAACCTGTTCTCAGAATTAAACCAAAAAGGGGGGTTTGAGATGAACGGGGATTCAGGCTGAAACAGTTAGGGACCTTAGGGGGTCTTCTTGCTGGGTTGGTTACTACAACGCCACAGCACTATACTGAGGGGGATAAAGTCAGACTCTGTCTTTACAAAAAAAAAAAAAAACTTCATTGAATTTTGTGTCAAAATCATTTTCTGCCTGTAAGAAGCATAGTACACCAAGTAAAGATCAATAGAGAAACAGTGAAGAAAATCTTAACTGAAATCTTGGCATCAGAAAGGTGTGTACAAAAATGGTCCCAAAAGAGTTCAACAATGAACATTGACATGAGGGAGTTTTTAGCCAGTAAATAAATAGAGCAACCTTTATTAGAACAACCTCTCAACTCACCTGATCTGGCCCCCAGTGACTTTTTTACTTACCCAAAGATAAAAGAAATATTAAAAGGAAGTCATTTTAATGACATTCAAGACATCAAGGGAAATATGATGACAGCTCTGATGGCCATTTCAGAAAAAAGACATCCAAAATTGCTTTGAAGTGTGGACTAGGCACTGACATTAGTGCAGAACTTGCCAAGGGAAGGGAAGCTTGCCATAGTGATATCCAGCAATGAGGCTTGTAGCACATTTCCTAGAATGAGTTCATGAACTTAAGTTTTAGAATTTACAATTTCTAGCATATTGTACTACTCATAAAATACATTTTATTAATGTAAATACAAATACAGATTATAAGTAAAAATTTCTAGAGAAAAGAGTGAGAAAAATTTATCACAATAATTAGTGGACAGTTAGCTGGATATGAGCTGAGTAGATGACATATTTGGATAGGCTATTTTGGATTGGTGTGGGTCAGGCTGACCTCGGCTCTTGTACAGATTACAAGTGGGTGATTTTCAAGATCTTGTAGGTGGTTGTTTTGAGAACAGAGTTAATGAAGACTCTTGGAGGACTTTAAAAAAGCAACTAATGCTCTTCAAACTATACATTGCACAGAGCCTACATCCACTAGGACAGAGAACTATTTGCTGTACAAGTCATCAATAAACTTTCTTTTTCTTGCTAAAACATTATTAGCTTTCTTTAGTGATTACTTCTAGCTACCACAATGCTATAACAATAAGGAAGAGTTTATTAACTTATTCTTACTTGAAAGCTTGTTATCCTTATCTTAAAGTCAATTATTAATAATTTGTTGACCTTACCTTTTTTATTATGTACAAAAATAAAATTTGAAATCTACACCAATGTAATCTATTAGAAGATCAAGAATTGTGTTTTGCTTATATAGTATCTACTATATTTACTACTTTTGCTTCTTTTAAATCTATTTCTTTTAAATCTTTTTTCTGTCAAATTATTTATTTTGCTCACAACATGGCTTTATTTTTTCAATTTTTTACTTGTTTTTATTAAATCATAACTGTGTACATTGATGCGTTTATGGGATACAGTGAACTGATTTGATATACAATGTGAAATGTACACATTGAACTGATTAACACATCCATCACCTTGCCTTTGTGGTAATACAATTATACTCTTTTCTTTTTTTTTTTCTTTCTTTCTTTTTTTTTAGAGACAGAGTCTCACTTTGTCACCATTGGTAGAGTGCCGTGGTGTCACAACTCACAGCAACCTCCAGCTGTTGGGCTTAGGTCATTCTCTTGCCTCAGCCTCCTGAGTAGCTGGGACTATGGGCACCCACCACAAAGCCCGGCTTTTTTTTTGTTGCAGTTTGGCCAGGGCCAGGTTTGAACCTGCCACCATTGGTATACGGAGCGGGCGCCCGACTCACTGAGCCACAGGTTCCGCCCTATACTCTTTTCTTAATAGTTTTGAAATGTACCATTGCATCATGCACATTAAGTGGGTCCCTCCCAAATATCCTCCCCACTCCCTCTTCTCACTTCCTTCTTCCGCTCCCCTCTCTCTCCTCTTCCCTTCTACTTTCTGGACTATAGTTATGTTTTACCTTTGGTATGAATATGTAGGTGATTATATATTGATTTCATAGTAGTATTGAGTACTTTGGATACTTTTTTTCCATTCTTGAGATATTTTACTAAGAAGAATATGTTCCAGCTCCATCCAAGTAACCATAAAAGTTGTGACGTCTCCATCTTTTTATGGCTGAATAGTATTCCATGGTGTAAATACACCATAATTTGTTAATCCATTCATGGGTTGGAACACTTGGGCTGTTTCCATGTCTTGGCAATTATGAATTGGGCTGCAATAAAAATTCTGGTGCAAATGCAGGATCAAATGCTAGGTCTACTTTTAGTTCCTTGAGTATTCTCCAGACTTCTTTCCCCCAAGGTCATATTAGCTTGCATTCCCACCAGCAGTGTAGAAGTGTTCCCTTCTCTCCATGTCCAAGCCAATATCTGTAGTTTGGGGATATTGTGATGTGGGCTAATCTTACTGAAGTTAGATGATATCTCAAACTGGTTTTAATTTACATTTCTCTGATGATTAAAAATGAGCATTTTTCATGTGTTTGTAGGCCATGTGCTTGTCTTCTTCAGAGACGTTTCTATTCAAGTCTCTTGCCCACATACAAATGGGGTTGTTTGTTCTTTTCTTATTGATTAGTTTGCATTCTGTGTGGATTCTAGTTATCAGAGCTTTGTTAGAAGCATAATCTGCAAAAATCTTCTCCCTTCTCAAATGGAGTTGTTATTTTCTTATTGATTAGTTTGAGTTCTGTGTGCATTCTAGTTATCAGACTTTTGTTGGAAGAATAATCTGCAAAAATCTCATCACCTTCAGATTGTCTTAGGTTGATCTTCTCAACCTTCAGACAATCTGAAGGTTTTCTGTTTGCTTTACTTACTGTGCCCTTGGCTGTGCAAAATATTTTTAGTTTGATCAGATCCCAAAAATGTATTTTGGGTGTTGCTTCAATTACCTGGGTGGAGTAGGGGTCCTCCTCATAAAATATTCTCCCAGGCCAATTTCTTCAAGTGTTTTCCCTTTCACTCTCTTTTAGTATTTTTATAGTTTCATGTCTTAAGTTTAAATCTTTTATCCGGTGATAATCAATTTTTGTTAATGGTAAAAGGTGGGGCCCAAAACTGAGAGGTAAATTTATGGAACAGAATAGAAAACCAAGAGATGAACCCAGCTACGTATAGTCATTTGATCTTTGATAAGCCTATCTAAAACATTCAGTGGGGGTAAGACTCCCTGTTTAACAAATTGTGCTGGGTGAACTAGCTGGACACCTGATTTTCTCTCTTTCTTTCTTCTTTCTTTCTTTCTCTCTCTCTCTCTCTCTCTCTCTCTCTCTTTCTTTCTTTCTTTCTTTTCTTCCCTCCCTCCCTCCCTTCCTTTTTTTTCTTTTTTTTTTCTTTTGTCTTTACATCTTCTTAATGCTTTCTTTTGCTTCTTTCATAATTCCTTTTAACTTGGGGCAAGTTTCCCTTGTTCTTTTACTCAATTGAAAACTTCCTGTCCTTTTACTTCTTATCAATCTCATACAAAATATTCACAAAACTATTTTCTCTTGTTTTTCTTCTTTTGCTTGCTATCAATTCCAATTTTATATTTTGAATTTTTTTTTACATTTTCTCTCATGCTCTCCCCTTACCTCACTATTTCCCTTTTACCATGCAATTAAGAAAAAAGAACCTACTCTTCCAGTTAGGGTGACCAGTTATCCTGGTTTTCCAAAACTGACATATTTTCCATTATACAAGATTTTCAATTTCAAAACTAGGGTAATTAGAAGAATACATCTCAATTTATCTACAACTAAGAAGATTCCCCAGGGTGCAGAAATTCTAATGCTAAACCCAGGAAAATCCCAGGGATGTCAGAATGTGAAAGTCACTTCACTTCTGCTAGAACAGTTTCAAAACTGACTTATTTCAGGATATCTAAAAAATGTTTCTATATTCCTCTAAGTTTCTGTATAATTAAACAAATCATTAATTTTATAGTATGACTACTGAATTTTCATATTCATTTCATTTTCATATTCATATTCTCTATTCCTGAAATGTTGTTACCCATTATATACCAAATAAAATACATTGAATAATTTCCTGGCCTATGAGTCGTGTATCCAAGATTCCTGTCTCTGTTATCTTTCACCCGTATGAAGCAACTTTTTTACAAATGTAAGATGAGGTTGACAGATTCTGCATAACTTGCTCTATTTGGTTTTTAACAGTGTCAAATATTAAAAATACATAAAAGGAATTTTTTTAAATGCAAAATATTTAGCAAAATCAGTCTTGGAAATTAACTTAGAACTTTGTACTTTATTTTCTATTATTATCTCTAGTTCCAACTATAGGTAGACTATCTTGCCAATTATAAATCTTTCTAAAGACAGGACAGTGTTTTTGTATTGTTTCAACATAGTACTAAAATACCAACAGTATCTCATTTAATGTAAAATAGTAGAAAATTAACATTGTATAAGTGCATTCAAGTTTCACTTTGTAACAGTTATAAGAGTGCCCAATGTACATGTGTGATCATATTTTTGAATCCTGAGGAAAGGAATAAATCCTATAGAAATCTTATGCTAGCCTCAAGTTGTTAAGTTTTATTTAAATTTTACCTTATCTTTGTCAATATAAGATGCAAATTTATTGGGCAGTGCCTGTGGCTCAAGGAGTAGGGCACCGGCCCTTCATATTGGACATGGCAGATTCAAACCTGGCCCTGGCCAAAACCTGTAAAAATAATAATAATAATAATAATAATAATAATATTTATTGAAATAAAAAGATTTATTTAAAAAGATGCAAATTTATGAAATTTCTTTTTAGATAATTAAACTTATCTTAATATTATAAAATTATACATTAACTAATACATAAATAATATGCAACATATTTATTGTCCTAAATATGCTAAAATATATGGCTATAAAATTCAGTGAATATTTCTATCATTTTCACATCTTTGTTTTCATTAACTTACACAATATGTTTTGCTGTAAATGTCATCCACTGTAAATTTATTACAGGGACAACTAAAATATAATTACTATGTGAATTGTTAGCTTTTTTTACTCCATTCTCAATACAAATGACATTTTAAGTTGTATTATAATTAATCATTTTTCTCTTTAATTCTTAATTATTCTTACACATTTTAAAACATTCTTAATCATCCTTAGACATTCTTAGTTAAGCTCTGTGTTTAAAGGATCCTAGAGATGGAGATAAACCTAGAATTTTGCCTCATCTTCCTGTTTTAAGATCAAATACTTTTATATCAGTAGTTACTCTATTTATTTACAAAATAAAAAATGGTATGTTTCATAAAAATGAAAATAAAAACTAAAATGGATTTTCCCACTATATTAATAAACTTCATAATAAGTTACCCAAGTCCTCTCAGCAAAAAGGTAGTTTTGTCCTTATTCCAGTTATGTTAGAGGTCATTGGCAAAAAGGTTTTATCATTCTTTACGTAATTACCCTTTTAGAATAAGAACTAGAGATTATGAATAAGATACCGAGCAGTGTCTGTGTGCTAGAAAGAAGCTAGTGATATCTCTTTCCTCTTTTTACACTGAGTATAATGTGTGCTTTTATGAGATGAGAGTTTTTGCAGATTAGAGGCTGAGATTAAAAGTTGGGTATTAAGAGTAATGATTCTGTGATTGTTTCTTAAATATTCTTTTAGATCCTTTTTATTTCATAATGTCATATTGGAAAATCTTAAAATTGATTGTATAATTTTATTTATTTATTTATTTGCTTACTTACTTATTTATGTTTGAGACAGAGTCTCACTCTGTCACCCTGGATGGAGTGCCACAGCTCACAGCAACCCCTTGCTTTATCTTCCTAAGTATCTGGGACTACATACATTTACCACTACAACCCATGGTAGTTGTTTAATTTTGAAGAAAACAGTAATTGCTAAAATTAAATTTAGAACATTGAAAAAAAGTGGACATACTTTTCTGTTCCTTAATAAAAGTTAACTGTGAGAAGCAAATTGCTCTTATATTATACTGTAAATAAAGATTGAGTCATCGATTTATTATTGACACAGAGTTTATTTGCATTTGCATCTTTCCATATACAGAAAATATTTTTGAAAGTCTATACTTTTATTTTAATATAAGAAACTCAAAAACAAAGTCAATGAGAAAATTATCACTAAATTAGTTTGACTTATTCCTATAGGGGTAAAGTTATTTTAATCCAATTTTTAATGTTCTCAGAACCATTTGTGTGGTTAAGTGAAATTTAGCAATACATTAAGAATAATTTCCATGTTATTTAATGTTACTATAAGCATGTGAAGGCAAAATACCAGTTATTACAACATTTAAATCTTATTTTACTACTGAGAAATGTATTTTATCTACTTTTAAAAGTTTATAATTTAAATTAAAATTGTCACACCCTTGACTATAAAGTACTTTAAAAGTATTTCTAAATGGTAATTAATTGATTCAGGCATTAATAATAATGTGTTATTCTATGGCCTGAATATTCGGGCCCCTCTAAAATTAATATGTTGAAATCCTAAACTCTATGTTGATGGGGCCTTTGGGTAATCAGGTGGAACCTTATAATTGGGATTAATGATATTAGAATAGAGACTTCCCAAAGCTAGAATGCCTATTTTACCCTATGAAGACAGGAAAGAATGCATTTTTTTATAAACAAGAAAAAGAGACCCTTTCTCACCAGACACTGAATCTGCTGTTGCCTTGATATTAGGCTTCTTAGTCTCTAGAAATTGGAACAATAAATTTCTGTTGTTTTAAGCCCCCAACTTATTGTATTTTTGTTATAGTAACCTGAGTGGACTAAAAGATAGTATGAGATTTACTTTCATAGAAGTGTGTGACAAAAGTAGTACAAAACCTAGGGAAGGGGAAAAAGAAGTGCTCTGTATAGCATTCTTAGATGTGAAGGTATATATTACTTGAAAGTATTCTGTGGCAAATTGAAGATGTTGGAATAAAATGCACATGTCCTTCCATTATTCATACAGCAGTAATTGTAATCCCAATGTGATGATATATGGAAGTGAGTTCTCTGGGTGGTAATTAGGTGATGAGAGTGGAGCCTTTGTGAACCCATTTGGGCCTTTAAAAGAAGAGGCCGGAGAGCAAGCTGGATGCATTTCCTCCATGTGAGGATACAAGGAGAGATTGGCAGTTTGCAATCCAGAAAGAGACCTTCTCTAGAACTTGACCATACTTGTAAAATTATCTCAGACTCTCAGACTCTAAATTGTGAGAAATAAATTTCTGTTGCTCATAATGCACTTGATGTATAGCAGCCCAAATTAATTAAGGCAGTTTAAGATAAATACTTCAAATCTTACTCCTCTAAATTTACATATTATAGATAATAAGCCAATGTTCAGAGGAAATGAGATCTTTCTAAAGAGAAATTAAACAAAGCAGCAACAATAAAAATACACTCAATGAAAAAGAAAACTTAAAAAGGAAATTAGGGGGAAAATTCTATTGGGATAGGTAAAAACAAAGTGTTAACATAGTAGTTTTAACCCAATCATATCAAGATAAAACAAAATGATAATTCCATATGTGAAAAAGCAAAAATAAAAAAAAATTAAAAGATAGTGAATAGGTTTAACAGCAAAGATTGTCAAGGAGAGCATTTGTGAATGGGAAGGTCCTCAAACTTATGTATAGAGATAATGGCGCCTACAATATGAAAAAATGAAAAATAAAGAGAAGATTAAAAAAAGAACAAAGGATACAAGGTGAAGTATGATATGTTAAATGTAAATATTAGAATAAAAAAATAACCGAAACAGAAACAGAACATACAACATATTTGAACAGACATACCTTAAATCCTTCCAATTTGATAAATGGGCATTAAAACTCACCCTCAAGAAATGTAAGAACTCCATTCAAGATAAATAAATGAAAAGCTACACATTGCCAAATAATACTAAAATGATTAAAAATCAAATACTATGGACAAGGAAATGATTATGACATTCTCAACAGGCATGATCTCATTGTGAGCAATACTGAAACCTACTGCCAACTTCTCAAAAGAAAAAAAAAAAACACAGCAAACAAAAATGACAACAGAAAACTGTGATATTATGCTGTCAAAGAGCAGGATGAAATGAATAGCAACCTATTAGTCTATTTACATGGATAGAGTTCCTGATAATGACAATGAAATAAAGATATTTTCAAGCAAATAAAAATTGATATAAATTGTTACTAAGTGTTAAGGAACTGAATTGAATCTCCCTCAGGTTCACATGTTGGAGTCCTAACATCTAGTACCTTAGAACATGACTGTATTTGGAGATTGGGCCATGAAGAGGTAATTAAAGATAAATGGAGTCATAAGGGTGGGTCCCTAAGTCAAAATAACTAGTATCCTTATAAGAAGAGGAAGAGACATCAGGGATCTGAATACACAGAGAAAACATCCTCTGAAGAAACAATGAGATGGTACCCAGAGGAAAGATAAGAAAAGCGGTCTCAGGAAAAGCAAACCTACCAACACCTTGATTTTCAATGGCAAGACTCAAGAACTGAGAGAAATAAATTTCTTTTATTTAAAAAGCCCTGAGATATTTTGTTAAGATTGTCTTAGTTGACTAATAGACTAACAAATACATGCTATTTTTCACATATAGTATAAAATAAAGTTTTATGATATAATAATACCATAGAACAATATAAATGTGAATGCACATGTAAATTGAAATGGCTGTGAAGTTAATGAAACAATTACAAAAATTATAGTCTGTCTATATAATGTGTAATATTAAAGCACATAATAAAAATCACATACCTATCGGAAGAAATAAATGAAGTTTCTTTGTTCAAAGGACTAGTTTTGTTTATGAAAGGAGGGAGATAATATATACCAACAAGGACAAAAAGCATCTTATATTATATGCTCCAGGGTAGTCAACTTATACAGAACATGAATAATATTCTTACACAATGGATAAAGGAATAATTATGTGTGTGTGTGTATATTTTAAAGTCCTAAACTAATTCAAAGGAGAGCAAAAGCATAGTAAGGTTTGACAAATAGAATGAATAGAAAGTGTGAGACAAATACATGTATTAGAAATTGTATTAATATCAAAAATCTAATACAGGAAACAGACAATCTCAGCTTAAGTAAAATAACCAATATGCACTCTTTGCAAGTTAAACACCTCAACTATACAAGTACAATAATATAATAAAATAATGAATGATTTAATTTTTGTTATTTCTTTTATTCTTCTGGGTTTGGGATTAGATTGTTCTTCTTTTTAAAATTCCTTAAGATCTTTCATGGGGTTTTTAATGTGCTCTCTTTCTGTTTTTTTAAATGTAGACATCTAATGAGATGAATTTCCCTCTTAAGACAGCTTTTCCTGTATCCTACAGGTTTTGGTAACTTGTGTCTTCATTGTTTCTATGTTTAACCAATTTAATGATTTATTCTTTTATCTCTTCCTGAACCTCACTATCATTCAGCATAAGTTTGTTTAATTTCCAAGTCTTTGCATGGGGATGAATGTTTTTGTTGGAGTTGAGTTCTACCTTTATTGCCCTGTAGTCTGAGAAGATAACAAGGTATAATTATTCCATTCTTTTAATTTTATTGAGGTTTGATTTGTATCTTAGTATATGGTCTATTTTGGAGTACATACCATGGGATGAGGAGAAAAATACATATTGTTTAGCTTTGGGATGGGTGTGTTCTGTAAAATCTATTGATCCCATTTGTTTTATGGTCATATTTAAGTACTTTGTATCTTTGTTTAGTTTTTGTTTAGAGAAATCTATCCTGTTTGAGTTGAGATGACATGGGGTTCAATATCCATCTGAAAGGAGTGTTTGGGGTCTTTGTAAAACTTGGGAAGTTTTCATTTATGATAGACTTTAGTAGGGCTTCTATTTCTTTGTGACAATCTTCTTCCCCTTCAGGAATCCCTCTTGTTTGTATGGTTAAATGCTTCATGGAGTCAAGTAGTCCACTAAGCACTTGTTCTGCTTTTTCTCTCTTCTTTTCTGCCTCTTTAACTACCTGGGTAATTTGAAAAAACTTTATTCTCCAGCTCTAAGGTTCTTTCTTCTCTATGTTCTAACCTATTTTGATACTTTCTACTATATCTTTGCATTCACTGATTGTCTCCTTCTTTTACTTAAGCTCCGCCATATTCTTTCTATATTATACATATCTCTTGTCCGACTTTTGGTTCTCTCTTTCCATTTTCTCATTCATTTATTTTATTATATTTATCATCCATATTTTAAATTACCTTTCTTTCATATCCATTCATTCTTCATAAGTGGAGTCTTCTGTAAAAGCTGCCTCATGGTCCTTTGGGAGAGTTCCTCTATTTTGTTTGTTTGCGTTGCTTGAATTTTTTTGTTGGTTCCTACTTATGTGTTCTTTCTTCTTGTTCTCCTTTTTCCTTCTCACTGCCTCCTCTGCTTCAAATTACCTTGTCTCAGAGCTTGGGTCTTGAAGTGACCTCAGCCTGAGCAAAGCCATTCTCTTCCTCCCAGCCAATAAACAGAAGCCCTTGCTCTTGATGACAATATGTTGTTGTGACACAAGATGGCACTGTGTCCTTTTTTAGGAAATAGAGCATAGCCAGCAACCTCTATGGTTTTTATTACTAACTTAGTCTTTGGTGATTGCCTGATTGTTTCCTCAACATTCAGACCCTGCTGGGCTGGGATTTTAAAGCTCATAAGAAGAAATATGAAATGCTTCAGGAATTTGCATGTCATCCTTGTGCAGGGACCATGGTAATCTTCTCTGTATCATTCCAATTTTAGTGTATGTGCTGCTGAAGTGAGCACAGTAAGTTTTTTTTGTTTTTTGTTTTCTTTTTTTAACAAGGTCAATATGCAGAGATTTATTTTATTTTTATACAGTGACAATATGTATTTAAAAAGCAGAATGAAAATATAATATTTGAAAGACCATCTAAAAACATCATAAATCTAGGACTAAATTTTAAATACGATGTGCAAGAATTCCTCTCACACACCAAAAAAAATAAAATTTGGGAAAATATTAATGATGACTAAATATTATAAAAGGTTTTAATTATCTTCCATTGTAAAGAAACTTGTACTAGGCTGTTTATCGCAGCCCAATTTATAATTGCTAAAATGTGGAAACAGCCCAAATGTCCTTTAACCCAGGAATGGATTGGTAAGCTGTGTTATATGTATACCATGGAATATTATTCAGCCATCAAAAAGGAGATTTTTTAGCATTTGTACTAACTTGGATGGAGGTGGAAAATAATAATACTCTTAAGATTGTTTTGCATGTTCTTTAGCACCAAGCTGATTTCTAAGTTGGTGACACTAAGTGACATTACAAAAGAAGTTTATGAGAGTTCCCATTACTCTCCTTCATAGCCATTACTTGTTATTTTGGTGGAAACTAATTGCTTTAATTTGCATTTACTTAATGTTTAATAACATGTCTAATAAAATGTTGATTATTTGCACATTTTCTATGTAAGACTGAATTTATGTATTTTTTTATTAAATTTACTTTTTTTATTTAGGAGTTAGTTTAGATTATGGATACTTGCACTTTTCAGAGGCAAATTACATGGCTTGCCTTTTACTCATATAATTAGATCTTTTGATAAATAGAGACCCTTGAGTTATTATAGTCCTTAATCCAATTTTTAGGAATTTTTTTGTTCTGTTTAAAGTATCTTTTGCAACCCTGATATCAAGCATGTAACTTTCTACTATCTTCTCAAAGCTCTGCTATTTTTCTGTTTATATTTTACCCACCATCCACCTGATACTTATTTATTTGGAGACAGAGTTTTTCCTCTGTTGCCCTGGGTAGTGTGTAGTGACATCAGCATCGCTCACTGCAACCTCTAACTCCTGAACTGAAGAGATCCTCATGACACAGCATACTGAGTAGCTGGCACCACGGGCACATGCCATCATGCCCCACTGATTTTTCTATTTGTGGTAGAGTTGGATCTCACTGTTGCTCAGGCTTATCTCTAACTTCCTGAGCTCAAGCAATCCTCCTGCCTCAGCCTCCCAGAGTGCAAGGAATATAGGGTATGAACCAACTGCTCTGCCTGACATGTATTTACTTATATTTACTTTATTTTTGTTTTTGTCTTAGTATGGTGTCAGACTCAACTCTATTTCTTATTTCTTTTTTTGAATTCATTCATGTTTAATGTATACACAGTACCTTACATTAGAAAGGCTCTACGTGCCTCCTGATCTTTAGTGTCTTTTCTCAAAATCATGTCTATGAAGGCATGAATAGTTTACATTCCTTGGCCTATTTGTGTATCCTTTGTGCACATCACAGTATCTTAATTACCATGCTTTTATAACTCTGGGTAGCTGATAGAGAACCTGACTTGTTCTTCAAAATTATATTAATTATTCTTGGTTCTTTGATTTTTCACATCCTATTTTAAATTGCATATTCAATTTCCATCAAAAACCACTCTTATGATTTGCATAAATGATAAAGATTGACGAGAAATTAAAACATTTTCCAATCAATGTGTATAGTAATTTAAATAAATTTTCTTAATTTTTGATCAGTAATTATTTGTGCAAAGTTGCCTATTGTTTTTTATACCTTATCATTGTATTTTTATCTTGTGTCCATTTAAGTTTAATTTTCCCTTTTTATAAATTGCTATGTACATTTATACACATATTAAATTACCTTGTTAGTTTTATTTATTATTTTTTGGCTTCTTTAGTGCCTAATTATGTTTATGGCAATGAATAATGTTTCTTTCTACCTATCCAAACAGAGAGAGAAGTAAAGATAGAAGTAAACTTATTTTACTTATTTTATTGTACAGCACAACACCTTCACAATAGTATTTAAAGTAAATGTTGATTACTAACTTCTTTCCAATACTGGAGAATTTTAAAAATATCTCCATTGTGTGTGTTGTACTTGAATGTGTTATGTGTTTTATTTTTGGATACCTCAAGCATCATTCCAGGATTTTTGTACTATTTTCTTATTATGCATACATACTGAATTATACATTTTTATCTGCATCAATGGAAAAGTTCATTTGTTTTCATATTTCATTTATGACATCAGATGGATGTATTTATGAACACTAAATCAACATTTCTTCCTGGAAGAAGAAAACATTTATTGTGTTATATTATATTCTTTGTTAAATCAGATCCGGATTAAATATTTGCAAATAGGCAAATCATAATTTTGAGATTTGATGTATTTTAACAAGTATTGGGGCCCTATGGCCCTGTCTTGGTCGCCGCAGAAAGGAACCAGGCATGACATGGATTTGAAGTACAAGCTTGCGGGTGGCAGTGGGCTAACCTTAGTTGCAAGGTAGCCTCCAGCCCCCTCCACAATGGCTGTTTATTAAGGTTATACACAACAGGTGTGGAGAATTAAGGTGATTGCCATAAACAGGTGTGGAGAGGTCAGGGAATTATATATGAGGGATGCCTGCATAAGGATTGCCACGTGCTCCTTTCACATGTTCTTTCCCACAACCCTCATGAAGAACTACTAAGCATCGATGTTTAACACATGCTTACTAGTGAGTGACCGACCTTATCTCATTAGAAGTACTAAGCATCAATGTTTAACACATGCTTACTAGTGAGTGACCGACCTTATCTCATTCCGGAACACTGAGTTACTTGGGGGATTGCCCCCAAGTCAGGAAATGTCTCTGGGCTTGCCAGGAGACTGTCCTGTTCTCAGCGT
>CAUYRH010137300.1:0-31029 GCA_963574655.1 Perodicticus potto | reverse complement strand
CCTCTTTCATGTTTACATGGATGGAACTGGAACATAGTCTTCTTAGCAAAGTATCTCAAGAATGGAAGAAAAAGTATCCAATGTACTCAGCCCTACTATGAAACTAATCAATAGCTTTCATATGAAAGCTATAACCCAATTATAGCACAAGAGTATGAGGAAAGAAGCAAGGGGAGAGATGGGAGGGGTGGGTGGAGGGAGTGTATTTGGTGGGACCACATGTATGGTGCATCTTAGAAGGGTACAGGTGAAACTTACTGAATGCAGAATATAAAGGTCTTAACACAATAACTAAGAAAATGCCACGGATGCTATGTCAACCAGTTTGATGAAAATATTTCAGATTGTATATGAAACCAGCACACTGTACCCCATGATTGCATTAATATACACAGCTATGATTTAATAAAAAAAAAAAAAAAGACACCTACATGTATATGTTTATCTTTCTTTTTTCATGAATACATTTATGCCATTATGGGATTCAATGTGTTGATTATTTGTAGAAATTGGAGTGCTAACATCCTACTAATCAACATAACCTTTACCTCATTTACCCAATTACACTGTTAAGACATTTGTAATATCCTGATATATCCAACTTGTACCACACTATGCTCCAGAGGTGTGGTCCCCCTACTAACACTCCATCAACCCTCCCTCTCCCTTCCCCTCTTTCTCCTCTTCTCTTCTTCATCTTGAAGAAAATGAAATTGTGTTTCATTTTTCATGTGCAAGTGTGAGTGATTATAAATTGGTTTCACACTAGTACTGAGTACATTGGATATTTTTTTCCATTCCTGAGATACTATACTAAGAAGAATATTTTCCAGCTCCATCCATATAAACATATAAGAGGTAAAGTATCCATTTTTTTAATGCTGCATAGTATTCCATAGCATACATATACCACAATTTATTAACCCATTCATGGGTCGATGGGCACTTGGGCTTCTTCCATCACTTGCAATTATGAATTGAGCTGCAATGAACAATCTGGTGCAAATATATTTATTGCCAAATGATTTTTGGTCCTTTGGATATACATCTAGAAGAGGAATTGCAGGATCAAATGGCAGGTCTACATTTAGATCCCTTAGTGTTCTCCAAAATTCCTTCCAAAAGGAACGTACTATTTTGCATTTCCACCAGCAGTGCAACAGTGTTCCCTTTTCTCCACATCCACGCCAATATCTGTAGCTTTGGGATTTTGTGATGTGGGCTACTCTTACTGGAGTTAGATGGTATCTCAGAGTGGTTTTGGTTTGCATTTTTCTGGTGATTAAAGATGATGTCCATTTTTTCATGTATCTGTAGTCCATGCTCCTGTCTTCTTCAGAGAAGCTTCTGTTCATGTCTCTTGCTCACAATGAAATGGGATCACTTGTTTGTGAGTTCTCCGTGAATTCTGGTTTTTAGACCTTTGTCAGAAACATAACTTGCAAAAATCCTCACCCATTCTGAGGGCTGTCTATTTGCTTAACTTACTGTGTTGTTGGCAGTGCAGAAGCTTTTTAATTTGATCAGATCCCACTAATGTATTTTTCATGTTGCTTCACAATTGCCTGGGGTGTCCTCCTCATAAAGTATTCTCCCAGGCCAATTTTTTCAAGTGTTTCCCCCTGCACTCTCTGTAAGAATTTTTATAGTTTCATGTGTTAAGTTTAAGTCCTTAAACCAGTGAGAGTCAACTTTTGTTACAGGAGAAAGGTGTGGGTCCAGTTTCAGTCTTCTACAGGTCACCAACCAATTCACCCAGCATGATTTGTTGAATAGGGAATCTTTCCCCCAACTTATATTTTTGATAGGCTTATCAAAAATCAAATGATGATAAGTGTCTGGGTTCACCTCTTGGTCTTCAATTCTGTTCCATACATCTACATCTCTATTTTTGTGCCAGTACCATGTTGTTTTGATATCTATTGATTCATAGTATAGTCTGAAGTCCGGAAGCGTGATTCCTCCTGATTTGTTTTTATTTCTGAGTAATGTCTTGGCTATACGAGATTTTTTCTGTTTCCATATAAAATGAAGTACTAATTTTTCCAGGTCTTTAAAGTATGACAGAGGTACTTTAATAGGGATTGCATTAAATCTGTAGATTGCTTTAGGTAGTATAGACATTTTAATAATGTTGGTTCTTCCCAGCCATGAGCATGGTATATTTTTCCATTTGTTAACATCTTTGTTGTGTGACTGGAGACGCGAGGGGATGGCAGCTTTGCCTCGGGGGCAAGCTCGCTTCTGTAATGTGAAAAGGTGCAAGAAACAGACTACCACTCTAGATTGGCATGTAGCAATCATCTTTATTTCTGGCCACTTTTTTTTTTTTTTTTTTTTTTGCAGTTTTTGCCTGGGGCTGAGTTTGAACCTGCCACCTCTCATATATGGGGCTGATGCCCTACTCCTTTGCTCTGGCCACCTTTTATATACTGGCAGTCATGTACACACCTAATCAATGATCTAAAACATTTACCATTGTCTAACTTCTTCTATTTAATTCTAAACCTAAGTGGCAGACATCAAGTCTGCACAACAACAAATGTTTTTCTGCTTTACATTCTCTCTAAAACATGCATCATCCCTTTCTGTAAAAGATCTTAAAAAATCTAAAGCTGCAGGGTAACTTATTTTTTTGTTTTCTATGTGCCCATCAAGTTAACCTCCAATTGATTTTATGACTCTGTTTTTCCACAGTGCTGAGACCTTTAAGCCGTTAAGACAATGCGTATTTAACACTCATCAACCTCTAGGCTGTATCACCAAGTGGGGGGCTCTCAACATCTGACCTTCTTAGGCTTGACAGCTGCATAACTTCAGAGTTTCTGTTTATGAGTATTTATCTCCAATAAACAGCCTCTGTGTATGCCTCAGGGCAGCCCAGCTCTCGCTTTTTCTGCGTTAGCAAAAGTCACATTAACCCATTCTTTCCCAGTCTTAATGGAGTACAAATGTAGGTATTTTTACCCCACAATCTTCAGCTATTTCTTTTCTCAGAGTTTCATAGTTCTCTTTATAGAGATCTTTCATGTCCTTAGTTAGATACACTCCCAGATATTTCATATTCTTTGGCTCTATTGTAAAGCAAATAGACTCCTTAATTGTTCTTTCCCCTTGACTATTGTTGGTATATATAAAGGCTACAGATTTGTGAGTGTTAATTTTGTATCCTGAGATGTTGCTGTATTCCTTGATCACTTCTAAGAGTTTTGTACTTGATTCCCCGGGGTTTTCCAGATATATAATCACATCATCTGCGAAGAGTGACAGTTTGATCTCCTCTGATCCTATATGGATACCCTTGATTGCCTTTGCTTGCCTGATTGCGGTGACTAAGACTTCCATGCAATGTTAAAAAGCAGTGGAGACAATGTGCATCCCGCCTGGTTCCTGATATGAGTGAAAATGATATCAATTTTACTCTGTTGCTGGAAATGTTCAGGCCGGAGTCACACAGATGAGACCAGCAGTCAGAATGTTCAGAGAAGAGGAGGACTACAGCTCTCTCAGGCAGGTGGCAACTTCAGTTTCTTTCTTACTAACTTATATACTTTAACAATGCAAGGTTTTGCACATATACACACGTACACATTCTGATAATAAAACCAGCTGGCTACAAATGGTTTTTATGGTAAAAGTACAATGAAACTATACAGAGTAACCACAAAACTTATTCAGCCTTTCATCTGTGAAAAACAGGTGCAACCTTTAACTGAAATACACATTAATTTATCTTGTTTTCCACTCCCAAGGTCCCTTCCAGGAAATTCCAGAGACAGCCAGACTCTGATGTCAGGGCCTGCCTCCTACATGATTAGCTTTCTAATCACTTTGGAGGGTCTTCAAAAGAACATCCTTTCATGTGGACTCTGATTCTTTGAACATACGTCAATGGCACTAGAAGTTACATTGAGTTTACATATTCCATTCAATACAATATTGGCTATGGGTTTGCTATCGATGGCCTCTATCAGATTAAGAAATGTTCTTTATATGCCTATTTTCATAAGCACTCTGATCAAGAAAGGATGCTGGATTATCAAAAGCTTTTTCTGCATCAATTGAGAGAATTATATACTCTTTGTCTTTTAATTTGTTTATGTGATGTATTATATTTATGGATTTATGTATATTGAACCATCCTTGGGACACTGGGATGAAATCCACCTGGTCATGATGTATAATTTATTTGATATATCGTTGGATTCTGTTTGCTAGGATCTTATTGAATATTTTTGCATCAATATTCATTAGAGATATTGGTCTATAATTTTCTTCTCTTATTGGGTCTTTTCCTGGTTTGGGTATCAGGGTAGTATTTGCTTCATAGAATGTGTTGGGAAGTATTCCTTCTTTTTCTATGTTTTGGAAAAGGTTAAGTAATATAGGTACTAGTTCCTCTTTAAAGATTTGGTAGAATCCTGATTTGAAGCCATCTGGTCCCGGGCTTTTCTTTTTGGGGAGATTTCTTATAGTTGATGGTATTTTAAAACTTGATATAGGCTTGTTCAACATTTTCACTTCTTTCCAGCTGAGTCTAGGAAGGTGGCATGTTTCCAAGTACTGATCTATTTCCTTTAGTTTTCATACTTCTGAGAATAGAGTTTTATGTAATATTCATTAAGGATTTGTCCAATTTCTGTGGAGTCTTTTGTTATTTGGCCTTTATCATTTCTGATTGATGAAATTAGGGATTTTACTCTTCTACTTCTGGCTAGGTTAGCCAAAGATTTATCTATTTTATTGACCTTCTCAAAAAACCAGTTTTTTGACTGGTTCATCTCTTGTATGACTCTTTTGTTTTCAATTTCATTTAGTTCTGCTCTAATTTTAGTTATTTCTTTTCTTCTGCTTGGTTTAGGGTTGGAATATTCTTCTTTTTCCAATTGGTTGAGATGTCCCATTAAGTTGTTGACTTCCTCTCTCTCCATTCTTTTGAGGAAGGCTTGCAATGCTATAAATTTCCTTCTTGGGACTGCCTTTGCAGTATTCCAGAGGTTCTGATAATTCATGTCTTCGATATTGTTTTGTTCCAAAAATTTGGTGATTTCCTTCTTAATCTCATCTATGACCCAGGTATCATTCAGCATGAGATTATTTAGTTTCCATGTCTTTGTATGAGTATGCAGATTCCTGTTGTTACTAAGTTCAACTTTTATTCCATGATGGTCTGAGCAAATACAAGGAACGATTGCTATTCTTTTAAATTTGCTGAGGTTAGACTTGTGACCTAAGATGTGATTGATTTTGAAGGATGATCCATGGGCTTATGAGAAGAATGTGTATTCAGTTTTGTTAGGATGAAATGTTGTGTAGATGTCTGTTAAATCCAAATCCTGAAGGGTTAAGTTTAAATCTAAAATTTCTTTGTTTAACTTCTTTTTGGAGGATCTATCCAACCCTGCAAAAGGAATGTTAAAATCTCTGACTACTATGGAGCTGGAGGAAATCAAGTTGCTCATGTCTTTTACAGTTTCTCTTCATAAATTGAGGCATATTCTGGTTGGGTGCATAAATATTAATAATTAAAATCTCATCATATTGAGTATTACCCTTAACTAATAAGAAGTGACCATCCTTATCCTTACTTTTGTTGGTTTAAATCCTATTGTATCTGTGAATAAAATTGCAACATCTGCTTTTTTCTGCTTTCCATTTGCCTGGAATATAGATGACCATCTCTTCACCCTGAGTCTATGTTTATCTTTTAAGGTAAGATGAGATTCTTGAATGCAACAGATATCTGGCCTGAGTTTTTGTGTCTAGTCAGCCAACCTATGCCTCTATAGAGGGCAATTTAAGCCATTCACATTAATTGAGAGTATTAATAAGCCAGATAGTATTTGGGGTATCGAGTTTTTTTGGAAGTCCAGTGGACATTTTTGATCCTTTCACAACTGTGGAAGTTGGAATTTGATCAAAAGTTTCTGAGTGAGTTTACTTTTGTGGTGGAGGATTGTGCTGTTCATTGTGGAGGATAGGTCTGAGAATATCATGGAGAGCTGGTTTAGTTATGGCAAATTTCTTCAACTTGTGAATGTCATTAAAGTATTTAATTTCTCCATCATAGATGAAATTCAATTTAGCTGGATACAGGATCCTGGGTTGAAAGTTATTTCATTTAAGGAGATTAAAGGTCGATGACAACCCTCTTCTAGCTTGAAATGTTTCAGCAGAGAGATTTGTAGTCATTCTGATGTTCTTCCCCTTGTAAGTTATGGTTTTCTTATGTCTGGCTGCTTTCAGAATTTTCTCCTTCATATTAACTTTGGCAAAGCTAATTATAATGTGTCTATGAGAATTTTTATTTGGGCTGAGTCATGCAGGTGTTCTGAAACTCTCTGCTATCTGAATTTCAGAATCTCTTGGCATGTCTGGAATATTCTCTTTGATTATTTCATGAAATATAGCATCTGTATCCTTCACAGCAACCTCATCATCTTCAGGTATTCCTATAAGGTGAATATTAGATCTCTTCGAATTATCCCAGAGCTCTCTGAGAGAACAATTCATTTTTGTTCTCCACTTTTTTTCCTCTTTGAGCATTTGGGAGCGTTCAAAAGCTTTGTCTTCAATTTCAGAGATCCTTTCTTCTATTTGCTCCATTCTGTTACTGAGGGATTCTACTGTATTTCTCAGATCTTTGAGGGCTGCAAATTCTTGCCTCAATGTATCAAAATCTTTGGTGATTTTGTCTTTGAATTCGTTGAATTCTTGAGACTTCTTTTGAATTACTCCTTGAAATTCTAATTCCATCTTTACCTCCATTCTGTTGATCTTATTTGCTATCCAAATTCTTAACTTGATTTCTGACATCTCAGCCATTATGAATGGGATTTTGTGCTGTGTCTGCCATATCGTTCTGTCGGGGAGTTGGTCTACTCTGATTATTCATGTTGCCAGAGTTTTTACTGATTCCACCTCATGATTGTTTTTCATCATTGTCTAGATGTGCGGGTAAGGTGAAATTGGATTGGGAGTTCCTGGAGTTGTGGTTAATGAGCCCTTTGTCAAGGATCTCGGACTGATGACTGCAGCTTTTTTCCCTATAGCTTTGCAAAGGACCTATACAGTATTACAGTCTGAGGCTGAGGAAACCTGCTTGGTGTGGTGGGGTTAGATGGCTTTGTCTTGTATTCAGCTGGTTCTTGTCTGATCCTAGTGGATCAGTGACTCTGGTGAAGTCTTAGTTGTGGAGAAATACAAGCAACTAACTCACCCCACTCCCCATGGACAACAACTAGAAGAAGAAAATAAACCCTTCCCATTATTACACAACCAGGGTACCACCTGAAAGGGTCCTTTGGTGATTGGCCCAGGTTAGAAGTTCCAAATCAATTGACCCACTCACTACAGACTCTCAAGTGGGAGAGTTTGAAAGGTCTCCAGCAACTAGATGGTGGAAGTCTACTGGCTGCCCAAATTTGGCTCACTCCAGTGCTCTGTGGAGTCAGAAAGGCCCACCCAGTAGCAGAGTTGGACAAGGGGGCTATGTCTCTTTCTCCACTTTGCTCCTCTTTCACGCCCAGTCACTGGTGACCCCACAGGGCTGAGGCCCTGCTCCCTCCAATAAGCAGATGTGCTAGGGCTTTGCACCTGTCAGAGTCAAAGGAAGGTCAATGTCCCCCACAGCCTGGCCACTACCCTCTGCTACCAGCCAGCTGGGGGAGCTGAGGCCTGCCTGTCTCAATTGGTACTCAATAGTCACTGGCGAGTGTTCCACTTGGACTCAGTCTACTCCTGAAGGTAACAAGTCGGCAAAGGCTTTTCTCCCTCAGCCAGCACACCTTTTCCCCTGCTGCTCTACAGCACCGGTATCCCTATAGAGCAAGTTCTCATTTCCTCTGGCAGTCCTCAGAGTTGGGGTGGTGTCTCTCCAAGATTAGACCCTAGCAGGATTGCTCTATTATCGCTAGATCTTGTGGGACGTGACCCTGTGCAGCTCCCAGGCGACTACCACAGCCAGAGAGTTCTGTATGTAGGAGCAGCTCTGGGAGCGTGTTGCACACGGATCCAGCAGGAGGATGGGGACGCTGCATATGATTCTGACAGTGCCTGGCACCCAGTGACTTCGGCAAGGAGAGCTCTTGGCTTCCGACTCTGGCCGGGCAGATGGGGTGCAGCCCAGAGGCTTCTGCAGGGCAAAGCGTGGGGGGCAGGGCGCTTGGACTGGCAGAGTACAGGGGGTAGGCACTGCTCATGAGCCTCCTCCCATAGTCTCTGCAGTGGTTAGGCTTCTGGTTCATCAGGCAAGGGTGACAGGGTGGACTGGAAGTTCAGAATGGCAGGGAAAACGTTAGTTCAATTTTTCTGCCTGGCAAGAGAGTTCTTGGGGTCACAACAGGGTCCCTCTGGGGAAGTAGACCCCACTTCCTACAGCTCTCACCTGTGGGGAGAGACAAGAGGTCCTCAGTTCACCCCTCACCTATAGAAAACCTACAGGAACAAAGTAGAAAAAGAAAAAAAAACCCACAACTTTCTTGGGGGAGGGGACAGACACTTTTCCTTTGGGATGAATTTTGTACCTGAAGTTTGCTTTCTTGGAGTCACAGCTTGACTCAGCAGAGGTGACCTGCAGTTATCACTCTTCTCTCTCGGCTCAGCTCCCAGTCTTCAGCTTAATTGGGTACTTTCTGGATATTATCCTTCCCTCTGAACGGGAGCTTCTGTAGGAGGCTCGCTCCAGTTGGCCATCTTAACACCATTCATAACTGCAAATATATGGAACCAACCTAAGTGCCCACCAACTGATAAGTGGATAAGATAATGTGGGGAGTATGTATGTGTGTGTGATATTACTGAGGCATAAAAAGGAACGTAATGATGTCTTTTGCAGCAACTTGGATGGAACTGGAGGCTACTTCCTAAGTGAAGTAATTCAGGAACAAAATACCAAATGCCACATAATCTCACTTACATGTGGCAGCTAAGCAATGGGTGGGTTTGCAGGTCAGACAGAGCCACATAATGGACACTGGAGACTCAGAAGGGGGAGGTTGGAGAGGGGTTACAGGAAGAAAAGTAATCTATTGGATACAATTACACTATTCATTAAAAGCCTAGACTTTTCAAAAAAAATTTTCCCATTTCTCCCATGAACACCACCACTGTATTCTGGTTGGTCTGACAAGCTATCTCCTGAACACACTAAGCTTTCTTATAACTCTACTTCTTGGCCTGAAATATTTTATCCTCTCCTTGCTCTACTCCACTAACCATATGTCAGCAAGCAGATCTGGTTTGTGGGTATGGTAGTTTTGAATCTCAGTTCTGCCGCTTAAAATCTAGGTGTGGATAAAAGTGATAGAAGCTTGTTGACTTTCAGTTTCATCACCCATGAAATGGAGATTCTGCATTAACTTAAAACAGAGACATTTTTGCTGCAAAGGTCCAGAAGGTATTTTTGGCTTTTCAGGCAAAATTGTCTGTATTTTAACTGCTCATTTCTGCCTTTGTAGCTCAAAAATTGCCATTGACAATATATAAGCAAGTTGACATTGTTGTATTCTAATAAAATTTCACTGACAAAAATAATTGACAGGCCATATTTGGACTGTGGACAGTAGTTTACCAACCCCTGTTGGATAGAATTATGGCGAAAATTGAAGCAACCCACGCAACCTGAGGAAAACCCCGGGATATAGTTGGTACTTGGCTTATTATGTGTGCAGCCTGGGAAAGCATCGGTAACAAAAAAACGCGATCCTCCAAGTCTTGTATCAGGGAGACAGATAGCTAATGATCACATAAATTATATTAATATATTATATGTATAATATATTATATAAATAAAACCCACCCAGTGCCACCTCCCAGCAAATCTCACATGCTCAGAGCTGGGTCCATCACTGTCATCACTGGCCCATGCAAAGCTCACCTGCTGCTTTGTTTTACTTGTCATGGGTTCTGGGAAGAAAATGTGGATAGTGTGACAAAAGTGTACAGCGATGTTCTATGGAAGTGACCCTACAACCTGAGGAATGAGTTAGCCAGGTGAAGGGAAGAGAGAGGAAAGCTTGTTCCATGCAGAGAGACCAACATATGCAAAGACCCTGAAGAGGAAAACAGTTTGGCCAGCTTTGTGAAACAAAAAGAGAGCAGAGTTTCAGGCTGGGCAGAGGGTCTGAGGATCAGGCTGGACCGATAGAAATGGATTAGGGGCTTTATAAAAGATTCGGGATTTGACTTTTCATCACAAAGAGGACCTCCAATATTATTCACTGATTTCATTTGTATATCCAATGCATAGAAGTTACTGTGATTATTGTTACTATGTAATTATTATTTACAAGGAAACAGAAGTGTTTTGTGTACCATTAATAACTAACAACACCTTTGAAAATAGTCCCTGCTTCAGGTTCTTCCCAGCAGCCCCTTTCCAGTGGACCATCTATCTCTTTCCTTCTGAGACCCTATCTGATCAGGGCACTTAGAGATTTGCTTCAGTCCTGGATTGAAATGTGTAGACCAAGGTGGGGACATTCTCCCCACTTCAGAGAAGGACCAGAATGGCAGCACCACTCAGGCACAGTGGCCAGTTAGAGACTCCAGAACCAGCATCAATGTGGCCCTCAAGGGCAGGAGCAGCACTGGAAGTGGAATTCTATTCTCAGGAGACATCACAGCAAGCTGAAAGCTCCAGGAGGGCCCAGGAGGAGGACGATAGCACTGCATGTGAGCTCAGCTCCACATCACCCCTGCCATCTCCAAACCAGGTAGGTACAGAAATGATGAGCTTGGTCTTTGAGGAGGAGCCAGGGAGTGGTCTCTGGAAGCAGATAAAATGCAAACCATGCAACTGTGGTGAACAACACCAACAGTAATTCTGTTTTAGTAGTGGGAAAAGACGAATACATGTTGGGGGTCAAGGGACAGGAATGAAAAGCAAAGAAAAAAGATGAGAGAGGAAAGAAAGGAAAAGGAGAAAGAAAGAAAAGGAATAGCCTTATTTAAAGCAAGTGGATTATTGTAACCTCAGATTTAGTTACAAAGACATATATATATAGCTTATTATTTACTTTGGTTACATCAGTAGCCATCTTATTTTGTTTTTTATTCCTAAGAGTTTTGAATTTGTTGCCCAGATAAAAATGTGAATGATATTTATCTTAGACTTACATATAAAGGTACACAGCTATAGTTGGATGGAATTCATTTTATTATCAGTTTGTTAAAAATTAATTTTAAAAATGTTTAACTTTAAAAGAAAAAGAATAGTCACACTCTCTGCATGACTGTTACCATGAGGGGAAAGTAACCAGGGGTCAGAGTGGACAGGTAATACCAAGAAACAGACACCAACAAAGAGACAGATACAGAAACTGAAAGAGGCAAATGAGGACAGACGTTGAGCTCAGGAGAGACAAAATAAGCTCAATAGATTTCTGAAGTGCATCTATCGAGATAAATTGCTTTTGTCACAGCCTGCTGTTCTCCAACATGAGTAAGTCATTGCCTGTTATCACTGACCTTTACAATTCAGATCAGCTACTCAGCAATTAGCCAGAATTCCCCAGATGCTTTTAGCCCTGTGCAAAGGAGATAGCCCCACAGGTCCCCAGGGTGAAGCGGAAGGAAAGAGAACCTGCAGAGAAGGAAATAACCATTCTGTTCCCAGAGCCACAGCACCTCACTGGGTTCTTGCCCATGGCTCTAAAAAAATGATAATTGGGCCAGTCCATTGTTTTAATTTAAAAAATGCTTCTCATCATTTGCAACACAGCAACTGTTTTTCCCCACTTGCTGTGCTGAAAACCTAAGGAGGAATTGGGCTAAGTTACACACCAAACATCCCACAGACCACAAGACACAGAGATGGGATCCACTTCATCTCCTCAGGAACTAGGGAGAAGGCCCAACACCTGGCCAGGCACCAGCCTGGCTACATGGCTGTCCTCCTGAACCTTCATTTGGGGGGACTTTGGGTCTGGTTTCAGTTGATGAGATTAGTGGATGATTGCACTACCAGAAAGCTAAGATCTTGACAACGCTTTCAGGCACCATTTTAAGATTCTCCCTTTACAAGAGCAAGAGGAAATTGAGGCAGAGAGTGTAGGCTTACACGAAAAGCTTTAAAATGGGGGCACAAAGGGATCTAAAATCACTCAGCACTGTTCCTCTGCCAGTCATACTTAAGCCATCCAACGATGGGCCTCATCCTTAAAAAAAGAAACGATCCCACTATAATGATGATTGTGTAGCTTGGGGGTGACAATATAAACATGTCCTAGGTATGGAGTGATCACATAATGACCATAATTATATATTGAGACTAATTATACTCTGTCCTACCAATAACAAGAGAAATTGGTGTTTTTGTCTTTACCCACATGGACAAAGACTCTTTGTTGGGGCGGGGTGAGTGAGGTAGAACAGAAATTAGGCTACAATCAACATTTGCTCATGTCAAGCAATGAGGCCAATACAATAACAGTGAAACTAGGACAGCCCTGGGATGACTTTCACAGAACTGGAGTCTACAACATGAATGGGTTTGGGGCCAAGTGCAAGTAAGCTGATGGAGCCCGCAGTGGAGCACCCAGTGGAGCTGCCTCTCTTTACAGATCTCGTTCTGAAACGGCTGGGTCAGGGACAGTTTTATTACTATGTCCTTGTAGGGTGCAGCCACAGTCAGCATTCAGCTCAGAAGAGAAGGATTTTTTTTAATGTTGTTTGTTACTACCTAGCATTCTTGGAAAGTAATTAAAACTTGTTCTTGCCTTTATTTCTCACCCAGTGTGGGAATGGGGGTGAAGATGAGTTCATGCTCATGAGATCTGCAGTCTGCAAGGCCAGGTTGAGCCCAGAGGACAAATCACTAGCCCTCAATGCCAGACAAAAAGCCACCACCAGAAAACACAAGGCACAGGGCACTTGACTGGCCCTCATTTCCTCATCTCCCAGGCAGTGAGAGCCAAGGAATGAGACAGTTGTCTGAAAGTAGAGATGAAATGACAACATGTGACAAGAGAGGAGTGTATAGATGTGGAGGGGGGAGGAGGGACATAGTTCTCCTTATCCATCTGTTAATTTAAACACAGCAGGGGAAGCCTTCACCTGGCTTCCTGGAAATAAACAGCCAGTTGGATGATTCTCTCCTTGGCCAAGCCATTAGTAGGAAGAAAATCACAGAAGTGAATGGTGTCACAGGCACCCTTCCTTTTGCATCTGGGGACCTTGGCTTTACACATCAACAACTGCACGAAATCAGCACTATTAGCAGCCCGTGGCAATGAATTAGAAACCTGGGCTTGGATGGGTTAAGGGGCTTCTCCAAGTTCCCAGTAAGTGGAGGCAGTGGCCCAGAAGGCAGATGCGCCTGATTCCGGAACGTGTTCCTCAGCCTCCACCTGGCCCAGAAGGCAGATGTGCCTGATTCCAGAACGTGTTTCTCAGCCTCCACCTGGACTCCACCGCGGCTCCTCTCCAGCCAGGGAGCAGCAACATGCTCACCGGGGATGCTTGTCATTCTGAGCTGCTGACTGTGCCACCCAGTGTGTTTTCTGAATGCAGTGACAGATTCTCTTGTGTCATAGGATTACTTTCTGTTTGTTTTGTAGAACATCCATGGTGCTGAGCTAAATTCAAGCATATTATATTTTTAAAAAAATTAAATCCTTAACCTCAGAAGAGCCTTATATTGATGTGAAATGGGTTGAACCTGGCAGTTGTACTCATGATTAAGATTTCCTTTTAAAGAAATTAAGCCTGAACATAGAAGTTGCTTTGAGTAAAAGTCACAATGCCAGCAGCCTTATGAGGCCTCTGGAAGTGATTGAGCTGACTTACAAGATAATGGTCGGCCAGACAGACATCGTTGTCAGAAAGCAGCTCCTCGTCTAAAATGAGACACACAAGAAACATGACAATGCAAAGTTTGTGGGAATATAATTTACTTAATAAACAGTACAAACTTAACTTGGGATAACATAATTATTAAAATGTGTTTTCAGGGCAGCTCCTGTGGCTCAAAGGGGTAGGGCGCTGGCCCCATATGCCGGAGGTGGTGGGTTCAAACCCAGCCCTGGCCAAAAAATAAAAAATAAAATAAAATAAAATAAAATGTGTTTTCAGGCATCCACTCCCTGTTATAGTCTAGTACAGAGCAAATTGTTACAGTTACCAGACAAACCACCTGGAAAAAAAGAAAAAGGACTCAGTGTGCTCTCCCAGAGTCATTGACCTAATCTTAGCTTCAACAGCTCAAGCACATGGTTTCTATTCACAGTTATAGACTCCCACAGACATCCATGTACTCCATAGCTATGTTTCTAGAAGAAAAAAAAAAACTCTTCTTAAATTGATTTGTCCTTTGTCACTGTCACAGATATGTTTTCCCTGTTTTGACAGGTGGTTGTACTTCTGTTAGCAGCCCATCGACTTCCCTGTGAAATCGATCCGTGTTGGGCTGGCTGTGTCTTCCTAAACTGGTTGATTTATTGCTTCTGCATGTTTGTAGAACGAGCGAATGTGTGCATGAGAGAAGCCGACTAGGGACTCCAGGGTGGGAGAGCACAAGAGAAAATGAAGCGCTCCTCTGTCACTACAGAGCAGAAAGTATCTAAACCATGTTTGAAAACAAATTATTTTTAACCTCACTGTTGGCTATCTCCATGGCAGGTGAGCTGCAACCTTTTAGCAGCCTGGCTAAAGCACCCCTGATGCCTACAGGTAGAAATGACTGCCTATTTTCCTTATTAATTTACCTTGCTCTCGCATGTTTAAACTAGAAGAACTTGCTCACCCCAAATGTCCTTGATGCCAATCTATCGTGTTTGCCTGGTCCTGCTCCTGTACATTACATCTCACTGTCATCCTATCAATAGCTGCCTGTAGGTTCCCCATCTCAGCAATCTTGCCCGTCTGAAGAAGAGCATCCAAGCCAATTTGCAGAGGACCACAGTTTGTCAGAGGCCAGAGACAAAAACCACCTCTGCATTTTAAGAGCCACATCAGAAAAAAACGAAAGAGAAAGGAAAGAAAAAAACATTTAGTAGACACCCTGGTCTTAAAGTTTGATTTGTAACAGAGTCAGGAAAAGCTAAATTAAAAAAGTTATCTGTGGAAACTGATAAAAAAAAAAAGTGGATTTTCCAGAAACTAAAGAACAAATTATTGCATTATTATATACCTTTTCAAAATGAAAATGATTCTAGGGTTAACTTCATGAACATAAACATGAATATGAACACCTCACAAGTACCATTCATAATTTCATCCTGGAGCAGTGTAGTAAAGAAGTTAAGTAGAATTCTTATTGGAAATATACTTAAGTAGACAAATTCCACTTTTACATGCTTTCTTCTCCATTTGTGAACTGTCTGAATCTTTAGGGGCTCCCAGCAGGATATTCAACTCAGCCTAATTCTCTGGAATAACACTGGAGCGTTTGCCATCTTCTCTGCACAAAGCTTCTCTTATATTAGACCATCATGGTGATAAAATACTATATTTATGTAAATGATGAAATAGTTTTATTAATGCATTAGCTCTCTTAAATTTTGCATTTTCACCAAGAATTTTTATAGACTTAATACCTTAACCCAAAATAGATACTAATGAAGACAAGTTGGCTGATGCAGGAGACAGTTGCCAGCAGGTACACCTTTCATAACCCTCAAATAACACCTCTGGAATGATGCTAGTTCTACACCACAAGCTTCAACTCATCTGTCTTACAAAGCCCCCTAGAAATTGGTAGTCTTATACGGTGCTGTGCTGGGTGGTGTGAACTTGGTTGAGAACCCTAAAGCATTCAGGTTCAAGTTGGCCAAAAGAGAAACTTGTGCAAGATTTGGAAGGCAGAATTAAAGCAGCAGCCTTTTACTCCTGGACGGAAATCAGGGTCAGACATGGTAGCAGACAGATGTCAAACTGTGGGAAGGTCCCAGCTTGTCCTCACTTCTCTCCCCTGCTCCGCTCATCTCCCAGTTCATGGCTCTGCCAGCCAACAGTGGCCCCCAAGTACAATGCCAGATGCTCAGCTATGGTCCTCAGTGGTGGTGGTCACACAGAGGCAACAGCTTCCCAAAGACTTTTCCATGAACCCACTGTGGCAACTGAGTGCACAGCCTTCTCAGGTTTCCTTGCAAGCTCTCGCTTGTCCGTCTGGGTTGGTATTTCAAGCATACTGCCTAGTGACTCCTTGATTCTCCAGCTCCTTCTCTGAGGTATACTCCCTCAGTTCCTTCTACATTTGCATCAGATCTGATTCCTCTTATTCCAATAATACTCCTAGTGGCCTTGCTTCCCAATCAAATCCCAAGCAATGCAGTCCCCTGCAGAGTAGCTTTTTAGAGGCCGTTTCCTGTGTGTGCACAGTTGTGAACGTGTGCGTGAGTCAGCCAAAACCTCTCACCTGTTACCAAGTACTAGAATCAAACTTAAATTTGCATCATCTAATACTCCGATTTGTGTTGTATTAATACATGTTAAATATAATTTACAATTTATATTTTTAATTGTTTATCGTTTCGAAGCTGAATTGACTTTCAATATGTACTCTCTGTGAAGACATAGAGAACACAAATAGCTGCCTGTGGGTTCCCTGTCTCTGCAATCTTGAAGACATAGAGAGTACATTTAATGAGGTTAGAGACCTCATAGAGAATACAGTTAATGAGGTTAGAGAATCTAGTTTCAAAAAACAAATCACTACCAAAGCACTTGTCAACAACCACCTTAAAACCCCAAACTAGACAGATTATATTACACCATGTACCCTCTTAACTAAGAGTAAGTCGGGAATATTTACAGTTTCTGATCAAAATCAGTATTAGTCCTAAGTCAGAGGTTGAAATGCTCTAGATCTCAGGATGCAGAGTGCTCAAGACAAATGTAGACCCCAAAGTGTATCCTATGTAAGATTTCAAAAAAGTGTTTTTAACTTAATTACCTAGCACATAGGAACTATGGGGCAAAGGTTTAATTACATTTCCACTAAAATCAGTGTTTAACTTATATCCCCCAGGTGCCATGATAACAGGGATAAGTCAATTATATATTGACACTGATGCTGATTGGAATTCAGTATACCATTTTGAAATGTTCAAGTCTAATTCCACTAAAATCATGTCTTCAGACTCAAACCTTATGTATGGACTGACTGGCTTAAATACCTGAAATTTGTTTTATCACAGTTCTAGAAAATAAAAGTGTTAAAATCAAAGTGCAGCAGGGTTGGCTTCTGAAAAGGCTTGCGTGTGACATCCTCTTGCGCATCCCCACACAGCCTTTCCCCTGAGCACATGAGTCCTAAGTGTCTCTTCCCTTCTTAATGACACAGTCCTGTTAGGTTAGGGCTCCACATTTATGACCTCATTTAACATTAATTAATTCCTTAAAGGACCTATCTCCAAATACATTTACATTGGCAGTCAAGTCTTCAACATATGAATTTTAGAGAGACGCAACAATAAAGAGTACAGGCAAAAAGAAATTTGATTTGAATGCATGCTTTGTCCATCCATGGCTCAAGTTTGAGTCATAGCTAATGCTTGTATGCTAAGCAGAAATGCTACGTACTCACAAATGCTATTAAAATTAGAAATGGCATGCACAGAACAGATTTCTAATTATTAAACTTGCATATACTTGTGATGGGTGAAAGAATGGGCTTAAGAAAGGGGGAAAGAGGAGATGGATGCAAGAGGAACCAACTGGCAGATAGCCTGAGAAAAGTAGAAAATCAGGCCCTAGAGAGAGGACATGGAAGACATGGAACTGGCTTACAAGAAGAGAATGAGGAAGGCCTGGAGATGTTGGGAAAGTTTGTGTGTGGGTGTGTGTGTGTGTGTGTGTGTCTGCATGCACGTGCGCTGCTTCTAAAGCACTGGGGTTGGGAGATTGGGAATTAGACATGGAAAGGTAGAGACTGAGAAGCCTATAGACACAGCACTTTGGACTCCCGATCACAACAGCTCCATTCATATTTGTTCAGGGGCAGGGCAGGGTCACAAGTTACCATGGAAAGGTGACCATGCATAAGAGAATGGTGAGGCCGAGTGTCCTAAGACACCTTCTGAAGGGACAGTTGTTTGAGGTGCTTTCAATGCATGATAACAAATCGTAACTTAAAGATAGGAAAACACAAATTCCTGCCTGAATTTTGCCCCATTTACTATAGAATGAAGAAAATATTAGTAAAGAAAGGCATCAGGTATACCACAGTGAGAGAATTCCAGCTATAATTTTTTCTTAAGAGTGAGCTAAATACTATCTTTAAAATCTTTGAAGCTAGAAAAATAGCTGTAACATGCAGAACTTTTCCTGTTTGCTATTAATATGAAGTGCCAACAGAGTGCTCAGAATTGCACAAGCCATATAGACAGCATAATTTCTGCCTTTGAAAAAGCAAATACATTTTTAAGAACAAAAGTCAGTAGCACAAATAAAAGATGCAAACTTCTTTGAAGTTGCTGAAGAGTCAGATTGCATCTGTAAAATCAAAGTTATATCACAATTGTCTTGTCTGATTTTTAATTTTCTTTAAGCCAAATGAACATGAATAATGAGAAAGAAATCTCAGTTTAGAAGCTGATGACATCGTAAACCATATAAAAAACACTCCATTGGCTTCTGTCATAAAATTCTATCATAAAATCACACCTGCATGAAAAAAGGGGTTTGGGGGGCCAGTTTCTGTCTTTTCCCCTTCAGAAGAGCCATCCCTGCCAAAAGACATTAAGTTCAGTGCCCACCGTAAGTTGTTAGAGCTTATCAGGAATCAGAAATCATTCAAATATATTTCTTGTACCCTTCCAAAACTATAAATAAAAATTTTATACTGGCTCCTACTGAACAAAAGAATTTGGGTTTCAATGATAGCAGTCAGGATTTAGGTTAGATAGAAATAAGTATTTTATAATGAGTGAAGTTAAGACTGTGAAAGGTTATATTGAAAGAGACTAGAGCTCGCTCTCGGAAGAAATTTGCAAACAAGATGTATTAGGGTCTAATAAATCAAGAGCTCAGGTAACTGTAGGGCTTTATATATAATAATACAAAAAGACCACTATTCATTGATTTATTGATTTTCAAATAATATAATTCTATAATTAAATCAGAAAAGCAACATACGGAATTCTCAGACTTCATTCCTATCCTCCCATCAACGTGAGTCCTTTCACATCTTTATTGCCATTTCTCCATTAATCAAAGTCACCCATGAATGTCATCATTAACAAATTTCATAATGGAAATTAAAGAATAATTGAGAAATCTCTGAACTTTGGGTGAAGTGACTTAGGTTGCAGTTCCCACATAATTCTATAAATTGTGAAATCTTGGAAAAAATTAATTAATTATCCTGAGTTTCAAATTATTCATAAGTAAAATAATGTCCTTCTTACCTACATCATGGGCTTACAATAAGGACTATAGGCAATAAGGTTTGTACAAGTCCTTTGCAAACTATAAATCATTAATCACTTGATGATGTTACTATCATTTATAACTAGTGAGCTATAGAATCACATCTAAATCACAGAAAAGCAGATTGTTCTTAGTTAATAAGACTGTATAATACAGGTGTGGTGAACATTAAGCAGACACCAAGATGGGGCAGGGAAGAGAAACCAACTAAAATGTTTACTTAAGTTTTTCTTGAACAGATGGAAAGCACAAGGACTCTGCCATACTTCATCTTCTCTGGGTCTCCTGTGTTTTAAGAGACAACTTTTTCCCTTTAGTATTTCAGTCCTTGACGTGGTTTCCCACCACTTCTGCTACACTGAGAATCATTGTGCTAAAGACTACTGACATTCAGCTCTCGGGAGTCTAGACACTTGTTCCACCTTAGAGAACAAGGAATATGAATCATGATTCTCTTCAGCATCCTATCCTAGGCCCATGAGAGTTTAAATTTAAATTCTGAATATAGGCTGATCTGTTTGCTCTGTGGCACATTGTTAAGGAGGCTTGAAACTTTTTGAAGGCAGTTGTATGACAAAATAAATTTGTCTATAAGTAGAGAATACCGAAAAACTCAAAGATACCAAAGAAAGTCATACAGAATCATATGATATTACTGCAACATGTTTGTCATAATAATTAAAATTACTTCAAGATGCCTTACAAAATACAAAAGTCCTACATAATAATTACAAAAACAAATCAGTGTTCGATGACAGATGTGAAGAAAAGATTATATGCAGCAGTAAGTTCTTCTTTTGAATCTTATTGTAATTGAAATAATTTATGAAGTACAAAAAGGCATTCAAATTTTAAAACTCAGCTAAATATTACCTAGGAACAAAACCAAGACCTTTTGCCCTATTTAGTGGCCCCCTTCTTTACATATTCATTGACTCTATTTTCATACTTGGATCTGTTAAAAACAATATATAACTTGAAATGCACTAAATTTCTTCAGTAGTTAAAAGTGGCATCTTTAAAACTGAAATGCTATTTTTGGCAGCATAGACAATTTTAATACGCACAATTTCTAATGAAGATACTTGAGCCCACAATGCCCGATTGCCAACTGCCTGTAAACACACACAAAAAGAATTCAAAAGTTAATTTTTTATTTAATAGCCTCTTTTGACTCTTTAATTTACCAAGTCAGTTCTGGCATACAATTTTTTATCATATTACAGGTCATCTCTCCAATAGAGCCCTAGTTTGTTATTGTTTTTGTTTTTCAAACTTTGAATTTATAACCTGTTCCACATTTTGAGTAAGGCATGTCCTCCTAAAAACAAATGAACCAAGATATATTTATGATATGTTGGGCTTCATACTCTGGTAGGCTGAGGTAGACACAAAAGATAGTCTCCACATAGAAATCATGTGAAAACTAAATCATGCCAAAGATAGTCTTAGAAATAAGAGGCAAGAAGAACACTGAGGCTTGGAATAGTCCAGGATAATCTTTCTGAAAGGGAGGAGCTGATTTTTAAAACATGACTTAGAATTCAGGGGGATGGGTGCTAGATTTTCAAGTAGGGAAAAGATGAGGATCAAATTTTGGGAAGAAATCATCAGAAGTCTTCACTAACTAGGGAGAAGTTATGACATTAAAAGGTAATCACAGATTCATTTATCAAGGTAGGAATCATTTTGTAGACTCTTGATAACGTCACAAAGGAAGCCATTAGGCTAGTTCTTGAACAAGAACATAACTCAAAAGGTTACTGTTTAAGGAATTTTTAGGGGGAAATTATGAGCATGGGATTGAATGGGAATGATACAGAAAGCCAGAACACCTTTGGAGGCAGTTATATAAATCTGTTTGGTATCATAATCAGAAAGAAAATATATAAGATCAAATGCCTGGAAGGAAATTCACTGATCATCTAATTTGAAGTTTTTCTTTTTTCAGAAGTCCAATCTAGGACTTAGAAGGTTATATGACTTGCACAAGTTGATCATCTTCCCATTTAGTGGCATAATCAGAACCAAAACCTTAGTTTCTGGGCACTCAGAAAGAAGATCAATGAAACAAAAAGTTGGTTGCTTAAAAAGACAAACAAAATTATAAAAATTATAAACGTCTTGCTAGATTAACCAGAAAAAGAAGAGAAAGGACACACAAAATATCATTGCTGAATACTATGAAAATCTCTATGCACATGAACTTGAAAATATACAGAAAACAGACAAATACTGGAAACATACAACCTCCCAAGATTTGAGCAGGAAGAAGCAGAACTGCTGAGCAGACCAGTAACAAGCAATGGGATTGAAGCAGCAATTAAAAAACAAACAAACAACAAAAAAAAACTTCCAACAAAAAAAAAAGCCCTGACTAGATAATTTCAGAGCCAAATTTTATCCAACCATCAAAGAAGAGTTGCTACCCATCTGCAGAAACTATTACATAACATTGAAAAGGAGGCAATTCTTCCCAATTAATTCTATAAAGCCGGTATCACCTACTTACCAAAGCCAGGAAAGAACACAATAAAATAAAGAAAACTACAGACCAATATCCCTTATGAATACAGATGCAATAATCCTCAATAAAATGCTAGTAAACTGAATTTAATAGCACATCAAAAAATAATCATGACCACGGGGGCTTCATCTCAGGGATGCAAGGATGGTTTAACATATGTAAAATCCATAAATGTCATTCAATACATAAACAGGAGCAAAACCAAAGATCATGTGACCATCTTAATAGATGCAGAAAAAGCATTTGACAAAATTCAGTACCATTCTTAATAAAAACTCTCAACACACTAGGCATAGAAGGAACATACCCCCAAATTATAAAAGCCATATATGACAAATACACAACCAACATCATACTGAATAGGGAAAAGTTGAAAGCATTCCCACTCATAACTGGACAAGATAAGGGTGCCCACTGTCACCACTTCTATTCAACATAGTGCTGGAGTCCTAACCAGAGCAATAAAGCAAGAGAAAGAAATTAAGGATGCCCAAATCAGGAAAGAGGAGGTCCAACTATCACTTTATGCCAACAATATGATATTATACCTAGAGAATCCCACAGATCCCACCAAAAGACTCCTGGAATTGATAAGTTCAGCAAAGTCTAAAGTCACAAAATCAATGTACACAAGTCAGTAGCATTCTTATACACTAACAACAGTCAAGCAGAGAGTCAAATCAAAGACTCAACAACATTCCCAATAGCGAATAAGAAAATAAAATACCAAAAAGTAGATACTTAACCAAGAAGGTGAAAGATCTCTAAAAAGACAACTACAAAACATGGAAGAAATAAATTTCAGATGATACAAACAGAAAAACATTTCATGTTTATGGATCTATAGAATTAGCATTGTTAAGATGTCCATACTACCCAAAGTGATTTACAGATTGAATGCAATCCCCATCAAAATACCAATGTCATAGCTCACAGAACTAGAAAAAAATAATTCTATTCTTTGTTTGGAACCAGAAAAGAGCCGCAATAGCCAAAGTAAGCTTATGCAAAAGGAAAAAATCTGGAGGCATCATATTACCGTACTTCAAACTATAATATAGGGCTATAGTACCCAAAACAGCATTGTATTAGCACAAAAATAGAGACATAGATGAGTGAAAGAGAACAAAAAACTCCAGATATGGATGATTTTATATTCTAATTTTTTGTTCTCTTTCATTTTCAAAAATCATCCACATACAGCCTTCTGATCTTTGACAACACAGATAACAATGTACACTGGGGAGAAGAATCTCTATTCAATAAATAGTGCTGGAAAAATTGGACAGCCACATGCCGAAGAATAAAACAGGATCAGTATCTCTTACCACTCACAAAAATTAAATCAACATGGGGAAAAGACTTAAATGAAAGGCAGTAAACCACAAGAATTCTGGAAGAAAATGTTGGGAAAACTCTTCCAGGTATCAGCCTATGCAAAGAATTTAGGAAGACAACTTCAATGGCAATCACAGAAACAATAAAAAGAAATAAATGGGGCTCATTAAATTAAAAATCTTCTGCACAGTTAAGGAAATAATCAACACAGCAAACAGAAAAACTACGATATAGAAGAAAATATTCACAAGCAGTACCTCCAATAAAGAGCTCATGACAAAAATCTATAAAGAACTCAAGCAAATCAGCAAGAAAAAAAACAAACAATCCTGTTTAAAAGTGGGCAAAAGACATGAACTGAAACTTTTCAAAAGATAGACAAATGGGCAATAAACATATGAAAAAGTGCTCAGCATCACTAAGCATCAGAAAAATGTAAATCAAAACCACAGTGAAATATCAGCTTATCCCTGTTAGAATGGCTTTTATTAAAAAGTCCAAAAACAATACATGGATGTAGGAGGAAAGGAAGGCTTACTCACTGTTGATGGAACTGAAAATTAGTACAACCTCTGTGGACAATCCAAGTGCCCATCAATTTATGAGTGAATTAACAAAATCTATATATGTATACCATGGAATACTACTGAGCCATCAAGAAAGGTGAATTAAGGCCTTTTGCAACAATCTGTATGGAACTGGAGACCATTATCCCAAGTGAAGTATCTAAATAATGGAAAATCAAACATAACATGTATTCACTATTGAACTGGAACTCACCAATGCATACACAAGTGCAAGGAGGGAAATCAAGAAGGCAGTGGAGGAAGTGGGGATGATCAAAAGCCTACAGATCGGGTACAATGAACACTGTCTGGTGACAGGCACACTTACAACCATGACTCAAGCATTGTAAAAGTAATCCACATATACAAAAATATTTATACCCTCATAATATGTTGAAAATTTAAAAGGTCAGTTATTTATAAATAAAATCATACCTTACACGGGCTGGATAATTACTACTCAAAATAAGTAGCATTAATTCCTTTTACAAGTCATATGTAATAATAATTACCAAGGCATAATGTCTTTGATTTATAAATTCAAATTTTTATGGGTGTGTGTGTGTGCATGTGTGTTTGAGACAGGGTCTCACTCTGTCACCTGGGTTAGAAAACTGTGGCATCATCATAGCTCACAGCAACCTCAAACTACTAGGCTCAAGCTATCCTCATGCTCAGCCTCCTAAGTAGCTGGGACTACAAGCACGTGCCACCACACCAGTTAATTTTTCTATTTTTGTAAAGGCAGCATCTCGCTTTTGCTTAGGCTGGTCTCGAACTCCTGACCATAATGGATCCTTCTGCCTCAGTCTCTGAGAGTGCTAGGATTATAGATGTGAGGCACCAAGCCTGGCCTGTTTTTTGTTTTATTTTATTATTTTTTTTTAATCTAGAAAGTGTTCTCTAGATTTTTTACTTAGATTTCTTTTTAAAAATTCTTTATTAGGCTCAGCACCTGTGGCTGCAGCAGGTAAGGCTCCAGCCATGTACAACTGAGCTGGTAGGTTAGAATCCAGCCTGGGCCCACCAAACAACAATGATGGCTGCAACCAAAAAATGGCCGGGCATTGAGGTGGGTGCCTGTAGTCCCAGCTACTTGGGAGGCAGAGGCAGGAGACTCACTTGAGCCCAGGAGTTGGAGATTGCTGTGAGCTGTGATACCACAGCACTCTACCCAGGGTGACAGCTTCAGGCTCTGTCTCAAAAATAAATAAATAAATAAACAAACAAACAAACAAATAAATAAATAAATAATAAAAATTCTTTATTAAACCATAACTGTGTATATTAGTGCATATGAGGTACAATGTGCTGATTTGATATACAATGTGGAATGCTTACCTCTTACTGATTAACATAACCATCTCCTCACTGATTCATTGTGGTAAGACATTCATACTCTATTCTTTTATTTTTCTTTTTTAAATTATTTTTTATTGAGTCATAGCTGTGTGCAATAATTCAGTCATGGAATACAGTGTGCAGGCTTCACATACAATCGGAGATATTTTTATCAACCTGATTAATATAACATTCATGATATTTTCTCATTTACTATGTGAAAACAATTTTGATCCGTATTTAGAAGTTTTCTCCCGACCCTTCACATATGCACCACAAGTGCATGTTTTAAAAATAGAGGTTTGTGGCAGCTGCACTGACCGAGTCTTCCAGCACCATTTGTGCAACTGGACGTGGTCTCTTCATAACCTGTGTCACATCTGGTGCTTTTCAGAGGGTTTCAGACTGTTTAGCTGTTACGTCGGTTATGGTGACTTGCGATAAGTGATCTTTGTTGTCACTACAGTACGTGTTTGGGCTGCAAACTGCACCCACATCAGACAGAGCACTTAATTGGTGAAGAGTATGTATTCTGACTGACCAGACTTTCCCCCATCCTCTTCCTCTCCTCAAGCCTCCCCATTCCCTGAAACACAAAAATATTAAAATTAGTACAGTTACTAACCCTTCCATGGCCTCTTAGGGTTCAAATCAGGAGTTGCACATAATGCAAAAGGTAGAAATGACTAAGCTTAGTGAAGAAGATGTGTCAAAACCCAAAACCGGTCACGAACTGGGCCTGTTGTACCTGTGGGCCAAGCTGCAAACGCAAAGAAAGTTCTTGTAGGAAATTAGAAGTTCTACTTCAGTAAATACAGAAGAGATAAGAAAGTAAAATAACCATATCGCTTCTGTAGAGAAAGTTTTAGTGTTCTTGATTTCAAGGATATCCAACCTGCCACCTGCTGATTTTGTAAATTTTTATTTTGGGGGGGAGGTTGTTTATTTATGGTATTAAATATCTTTTTTTCATTAAATCATAGCTGTGTATATTAATGCAATCATGGGGTACAATTTGCTTGTTTTATATACAATTTGAAATATCTTCATCAAACTGGTTAACATAGCCTTCGCTGCATTTTCTTAGTTATTATGTTAAGACATTTATACTCTACACTTAGTAAATTTAACATGTTACCTTGTAAAATGCACCACCAATTACCCACCTCCCCTTCCCTCTCCCTCTTCGCGCCCCTTCATCTTGGGCTATACTTGGGTTGTACCTTTCATATGAAAGCTGTAAATTGGTTTCATAGTAGGCTGAGTACATCGTATACTTTTTCTTCCATTCTTGAAATACTTTGCTAAGAAGAATATTTTCCAGCTCCATCCATGTAAACTGGATGTGAAGAAAAGGGAACACTTCTGCACTGCTGGTGGGAATGCAAACTAATATGTTCCTTTTGGAAAGATGTTTGAAGATCACTTAGGGATCTAAAAATAGACCTGCCGTTTGATCCTTCAATTCCTCTACTAGGTATATATTCAGAAGACCAAAAATCACCTTATAACAAAGATATTTGCACCAGAATGTTTATTGCAGCCCAATTCATAATTGCTAAGTTTTGAATATCTTTTTTTTTTTTTTTGCTAATCAGATTTCCTTAATGTCTGTGTATTTAAAATATGGTCCAAGACAATTCTAATTCTTCGAATTTGGGGTAGAGAACAAAATGTCTGGACATACCTGGATAGATCAAATCAAAGACATTTCCACAGGACAAAGGCCAACCTAGTGCAAGGCCCTAACTCTTAAATTCTAATGGAGGCTGAAGGGGGAAACTAGCATGAGATTTGAGGGAAGAGGCCATCTCCGTAACATCAAAGTGCCTGACAAAGAAGCAAATGCTGGTGTGGAAACAGCGTCACATCATGCAGAAGGATTAACTGGGGCAGTGGATGAAGACAGCTGTGCTAAAAAGCAGGGTTTCAAGGGAGATGAAGAGCATGTATGAGAAAAAGATGTCACCTAGGACTTTTCAACAGCATGAGAGAAGTCAACACTGGTTTCAAAGCTTGAAGGACAGGCTGGCCATCTTTTTAGGGGACAATGCAGCTGGGCCCAATCTCATCTACCAGCTGAAAGTCCCAGGGCCCTTGTGAGTCATGATAAACCTGTCTGCACTCTAAAAACAGCAAAGCCTACGTGACAGTGTGTCTGTTCACAGCATGGTTGACTGAATATTCTTAGCCCACTGTAAAGACCTGCTTCCCAGAACAAAATTCCTTTCAAAATCTTTCTGCTCATTGGAAATGCACCTATTTACATAAGACAAAAGATCTGATGGCGATTTACAAGGAGATGAATGTTGTTTTCATGCACACACTATCCACTCTACAGTCCTACATCGAGAAATAGAAATAATTTTGACCTTCAAATCTTCTCATTTAAGGAAGGCATGTTGTAAAGCTAAAGTTGCCATAGATAGCGATTCCTCAGATGGATCTGGGCAAAGTAAGTTGAAATCCTCTGGAAAGGATTCACCATTCTAGATGAACATTTGTAATTCATGAGAGTAGGTGAAAATATTTACAAAACGAGTTTAAAGGAGGCTGATTCCAACGCTCATAAATGACCTTGAGGTGTTGAAGACTTCAGTGGAGGAGGTCACTGTAGATGTGACGCAAATACCAAGAGAAATGGAATTAGAAGTGGAGCCTGAGGAAGCGACTGAATTGTACAATCTCATGATCAAACTTGAGCAAATAGTTTCTTCTCATGGATGAGCAAAGAAGGTCATTTCCTTGGAATCTACTCTTGGTGAAGATCCTGTGAACCTTGTTGAAATGACAGCAAAGGGTTTAGAATATTCTATAAACATAAATATTAGTGACAGTGTTTGCAGGATTGAGTTCCACTTTGAAAGGAGTTCTACTATGGGGAAAATTCTGTCAACCAGCATCTCATGCTACAGAGACATCTTTTGTGAAAGGAAGGGTCATTTAATGCATCACACTTCACTGTTGTCTTATCTAAAGGAATTGCCACAGCAAGACAAAGCCTCCACCTCCCCCCACCCTGTTCAGTTAGCAGCCGTCAACATCGAGGGACTGTCTGCCAGCAGGAAGACTGTCACACGTCACTCCTGACACCACTTGTCAAGGCCCAGGACTGGTCAGGTCTCAGCCGGCTTAACCAGGTTCCAGACGCAAACTGCTAAGTTACCTTGCTCAGATAGTTTCTCTTAGGTGCCTGAGGGCTATCTACCTTAGCTGGAGAGAGAGAGTGAGTCTTAGAGAGAATAAAGCAGTCTTCTTAGAAAGATAGATCTTAGTCTTTAGCGGAGCTTGGTGATCTTCAGCAGAGAGACGCCGTGCTGGCGTTCTATAGGCAGGAGAGGAGACGGAGTGAGAGTAAGCGGGTCTGTGATAGAATGCGCATGCTCCCGACTGCCTTCTCCTCCAGCCTAATATAAGGCTAATCTCATGCTTCTCAACATCACACACGTAGAGACTGCCAATTCGCCACTGCTCTCATCTCGCGAGCTCTCATGCTTGTTAGGAGAGCCAAATCCCTCTCCGCACCCTTTCCACCCAGGTGTTCCATTGTTGAGCTGTAAAGATATTTCTTATAACTCTCACTCCTCCTAGCCAGAGGCTATACGGGCTGCTCCAGAAGACTGCGTCTCTCTGAGGGCTCAGAGGATCAGTACCACGTTTAGCCTTAAAGTGTATTTTAATTAAGATGCATACATGGTTGTGTGGACATAATGCTATTGTGCACTAAATAGACTCCCAGCAGAGGACAGTGTAAATGTAACTTTAAGCATGCTGGGAAACCAAAAGTAGTGTGGCTCACTCCACCGTGCTGTCTGTGTGGCTGTCCTGGGCTGGAAGTGAGCCTGCAATGTGCTGGAGACACACTTGTCCCCGGAGAAACGGGTGCTGTTGGTGCCCTGCTCTTAGCCCCTCACATACCCTCAGAGGCTGCACAGAGACAGTCTTGTTTTCTGCCTTCAGAAGCATGTCCTAGTTCATAAGAGTCCAGGCATAGACGCTCCCTACAGCCCCAGGGAGTGAGGGCTGCAAATCTTGAGTACGAGTTAGTTGTCCCTCACTGGAACAATGTGGAGGGGTTTTGCACAGGTTCTCCCAGAGGCTCCCGTGATCATCAGCTCCCGCTCAAAACACACTCTGCTCTGCCCTGCTCTCTCCCAGCACTTGCGGAGAAGGCCGTCCCGACAAATCCCTCAGCACAGTGTACCAGACTCTAGGGGATGCAAACCAACGCATCATATTGTGGAACAGCCAGTGACCTCCTGGTGTTTCTAAGGCAATATTCTGGGTGTAGTAAACTGACACTTAAGTCTTTGGAATGCATGTTACGTCGTAAGGGCTCCTACAGAACTGGAGATGTGCTTTCTGCCTCTGGATTACACAGGCAATGCTGACCAGGGGCGAAACCCGCTTGTCCAACGTTAACACAGTCCATGTACAATCTTTTGTGAGTTCCAAATCTTGCTTTTGTTGTTTCTCAGATTTTACCTTTGCGTATTGACAGAAGGAGCCAGAGAAGAAGTATCAAGAATGGGAGTCTGAAAAAGAAGTGGAGACAGCATGAAAATATGTGACATAGGACGACTGCCGTGAAGAGGCTGAATGTGAGCCCTCAGTACCTGTGAGAAACAAAATCAGAATACGAGAGGCATTATTTTAACTTTTTATTTTGGATTACTTTGAGGGCACAAACTATTAGGCTATTTAGTTTTGAGTTTGTCCGGCAAAGTCCAACCACAGTTGAGCCCTTCACCCGGGCGTGGGCCGTGCACGCTGCACTGTGCCCAGTGAGGCGGAGGCCACCAACCCCGCACTGGCCCCTCTCCCGCCTCCCCCCCACTTGAATTTAATTGTGTCTTTCTTTCATATGGACATGGAGTTGTTTATCTGTTGGTTTTGTATTGGTATTGAGCACGTTGGATACATTCTTGTGATACCTTACTAAGAAGAGGGCTCTTCAACTGCAGTCAGTAAAGAAAGCCAAGCCGAGAATCACTAGCACCAATTCCATTAAATTCTCACTCCACATGACAGAATTTGTTTGGCTTTTGTGACAATCCATAATTTTATTATTTATCTTTGAAGTTTGACATTATAGAGATTTTACTAAAATGTAAAATGTTAGTGTAGATCAGTAAATAAACTGCAGGGGTGTCCAACCTGAGACCAGGAGGCCACATGATTTTATGAAGACTTTTTTGGTTATTTGGGGTGTCAGACATCATGGAAATTAGGCATGGAGCACATGTTTGCTGATTAACTTTTGTTAGCGTTTGTGTAGTTACTGTGCGGCCCAAGACAACTCTTAATGCTTCCTGTGTGGGGTGAAACACAAAAAGAACACCGCAAAAGGATACAGAAATTAGACTTATCTTACCGTATAGCTTCTCTCTGTGTAGTAGTTGAGGCTATCTGACACAGCAGAGTGATGGTGTTTACCCCCTCTGTCAATATCTTTATTTTTCTTACATTTTTAGTAAACTACTCTGCAGTATGAAAAAGACAATAAAATGCAATCATAAAATGCAAACCCTAAAACTTATTTCAAAGTCTAAAAGCAAAATGTTTGGTAATTCCCTAAAATTAGTATTCAACTTTATAAAATTCTATTTTCCTGGTGTACAATGAGCACCCTTGATCATCCTAATTAAGAAGCAAGACACCTGCTAATAGTGCACTTGCTGTCCTGCGCCCAGGGAAAAAGAAACTGAAACAAGTGTCAGTGGTTGGAGTACTCAGCAAACCGTCTGTCCTGCCAAATAGTGAGAAAGATTAGATCTGCTCGCCACAGAGATGGAGACTTCATTTAAAGAAAAGCACTTTCCTAATATGTTTGAATTTCGCTTCCAACGGTTGGAACTTCTGTAAATTATTTTTAACAATAAAAAT